>JZKD02S1673063.1:1181342-1197377 GCA_000966675.3 Picea glauca | reverse complement strand
GTTATAGGTGACAAGATCCCAGTTCAAACTATATTGCTAGAACTTGATGAGGAAGGAAAAATCATATTGGATCCTGAAGCCATCACTGACACAAGAATTCACCAGCTGAGGAATAAATCCATTTCAGAGTATCTCATTAAATGGAGAAAATTATTGGCTGAAGATTCCACTTGGGAAGATGAGTCTTTTATACAAAAGCATCCAAAGTTACTCAAGCGTTACAGACAACACTTGTCTCAAGGGGAGGGGCATGTTAAACCCTAAATAGTGGCTCATTACCCCTTAATTGGGGCATATTACATTAGTAATGCTATTTTATTTATGTCATCTTTAGTCCATTAGTTGTAATTATACCTCCTAGTCTCCTATATATACCAAGGAGACATTTTCATTTGGAATCATCTTGTATTTGGACATTCATGTGGGAATAAGAAGGTTTCCCCCTCGAAGAGGCTCATTATCTAAATTTCTCTCTTTTTCAAGGCATTGAGTACTTATTCTGAGATTTTTCTATGCTATATTGATATTTGGTTCCTAACATTGCCAACAATATGACCCAAGTACTTGACTTCTCAGGCGCCAAAAGCACATTTAGATTGTTTCAGGAAAATTTGGTGTTGAGAGAGTATATGGAGAACTCGATCCACATGAGGAAGATGGTTTGTCTAGGTTTTTCTATGGATGAGGATATCATCAAAGAAAAATAAGACAAAATGACGAAGAAAAGGATGGAAGACATGATTCATGAGGATTTGGAAGGTAGAGGGGGCATTACACAAGCCAAAGGGCATGAACAAAACCTTATAGTGGCCCTCATGAGTTTTAAAGGAAGACTTAAGAATGTATGCCTCTTTCATACAGATCTGGTGGTAGCCAGAATGAAGATCAGGTTTAGTAAATAATTGGGCACCACTCAATTCATCCAAGAGGCCATCAATGACAGGAATGGGAAATTTGTTTTTAATGGTAAGTTTGTTGAGGGCGCAGAAGTCAGGACACATGCGCCAAGAACATTCATTCTTCAGGATGGACCATGACCACAGGAGAAGAGTAGGGGATCGTACTATGGTGGATAACGCCTCCATTAAGCAGTTCTTGAACCATTTTATCAATTTCATTTTTTGGGGAAAAGGGGTGATGATAGGGACAAATATTGGGAGGAAGGCTTCTTGGTACAAGGGGAATGGAATGATCATGAAAACCACGAGAAGGAGGGAGTCCCTGGGGAGTGGAAAATACCACTTGATTTTTAGAGAGGATGGATTGGAGGTCTTGTGGCACAGAGGGTGTCTCAGTTGCTTGTATGGCATGGAGTTGCGCAATAACACCAGAATGACCTTTTTTGAGTAGATTTTCCATGCGATGGGAACTAATGATCTCAGGTGAACGGAAAATGATGCCTTGGAACTTATATTGTTGGACCTCCTGGTCGAATTCCATGGTTAATTCCTTAAAATCTGTGAGAATGGGACCCAAAGTCCTTAGCCAGTCTGCACCCAACACAATGTCACAATCGCCCATGTCGATAGCAAACATATGAGATTTCAAGTGGTAGTCACCAATTTGGAGACACACATTTTCACAAGGCCCTCCACATTTCATGGAGATGCCATTGGCAATCATGATTTAGAAATTATTGACTGCATGGATATAGCAATGAGTTTCCTGGGAAATGCAAAGATGAATAAAATTATGGGTGCTTCCACTATCAACAAGAATGATGACCTTCCTATGCTTGATGTAACCAATTAGCTTGAGGGTTTGGGGAGCAGAGAATCCAGTGAGAGAATTTAGAGAAATGACTAGTTCTACTTCGGGAGGGTTTGAGGGAGGGTTTATGTCAGTGGGTTCAGGTGACTCAGACACAATGGAATTTTCAACAACCTCTTTCGAAATATTCTCCGAGATGACCATAAAAAGATTGTGTTCCTTAAACTTGTGGCCCAGAAAATATTTTTCATCACAATTATAACAAAGTCCTTTGAGTTGGCATTCAACCATTTCAGCCCTGGTCCATTTTTGGATCTTTAGTGGAGTAGAAGGAGTAGTGGAATTTACTGGTTTAGAGCGAGGAATAAAGGAGGGTTTCTGGTTTTGAGAAGAGACAACCTGTTGTGCTTCCTTATCTCTTTTAGTAGCCTCCACCCAACTCTGAGGATGATCCATGAGGACATGGGAACAAATCTCATCCTTGAGGCCATTGATAAAACATTCTCGGAAAAAAAAAAATTAGACATGTCCTCTGTACGAAAAGCTAGTCTCTCAAAAGAAACTATAAAGTCTTCCACTATTCCAGATTGTTTCAACTTTGTCAAAGGGCCTAAATGGTTGGTGTCAATGTCAAAGTGTTCATAAAGCTCTGCCACAAAGTGTGTCCAAGCAACATACCCTTGACGAGCAATTTTTATCCATTGCCACCATTGCCAACGTTCTGTTGGCAACCAATTCACATTTTTTCCATTGTCTTATAAGCTGCCTACACCAGTGTTTTGCAAACATTAATTTTTTGTCGCAATTCTCAAATAAACGACACTTTTATTCTTTGTGCCATTTGCACACTTACCTTCGTTTTTTTTTCACGACTGTAAGCGTGAAAACTTAGTCTTTCGAAGTCTCATTAAAATTATTATTGAATTTTCGTTATCCTTCTTGTCGATATGCCCATTGCATTTACATTTTACTTATCATTATGCAGTTGGAATTTTTTTTTGATCTGTACTCATTGGACATCCTTTGATTGATTATGTAATTTCGTTTCATGAGTAATTGAGGTTGTGATGCATTGATAATTGGAATTATATGTTCTTTGATTTGATCTACTTGACCACTGGTTTCATAAAAATACATAGGTGTTATGGTTAAAACCTTGATATATATCATTTAATATGACACCTAGTTCATGTGATCAAACACATTGGCACATTGGTTAAACTCTTGGTATGAATTATTCTATAAAACGCATTGACGCATTTGGTCCAACTCTTGGTATTGGTTTCGATTTGTATGTGTTTAAAACTATGGCATAACATTTCATTGTGCGCATGGTTCATCCATTTCCCAAAGGTTTTGATTGATTAAAATGGCATAGTTATAACACATGTGCATTGTGATTTGTATAGTTGAAAGCGCTGGCGGTTGTACCATTGGTAATGACTATTCTGCATGGCCAGCAAATAGCTCCACCACCTTCACACGATGTCATTAATGTTGCTCCTATCCCTGTTTCACCTCTGTTAGCTCGGGTAAGCCTTCAGGCGTTTTCTTCCTATGTGTGTTGCATTCAAACCCTGGCTCGTTCACCGTGTGCTCTTCCCCATGGCACCAGTGGTGAAAATTGAGCCGAACGATAGCCAAGCCTTGATATTGTTTGACAATGCCCGAAAAGACTTAGAGGATAGCGGTTGGCTCACCTTTGTATAGCGGTTTGAGGGTTTTAATCTATTTGTTGCACAATAGTTTGCCCTGACTTTTGATGGCTATAGGGCCAAGGTAGGTGACATTCAGTTGGAAATCAGTAAAGAGTTCATTAGCTTTGCCACAGGGTTAGCAGCCACGGGCCAACGGTGGTTTAAAAACTCTAAAGTGGAGGAGGTGCCATGGCCACTACTGTTCGTCTCACGAAAGGTCACATCCTGTGACAGAGGTATGCTGATTTCCATGCTTAAACCAAGATGGCATGATATTTTGATGGTGGTCAAACAATTCGTGACCTATGAGGGTCGATATGGACTGGTTTTTCTTTATCACCTTCGTTTGTTAATGAATTTTATGGGTTACCCATTGAATATGCCCTTTTACTTCCAGCGTAGCCTTTATAAAATGCCAAAAAGGTTTAAATGAGAAAAGGCCGATAGTAGCTTGTTCCACCATGGCCTAATCAGACTCATCGTTGTTCATCACTTAAATCTCCACGGTGATAGTTGGTAAGATTTTATTTCTTGGAATGGTTTTGCTGATGCAGAGCCCATCCAAGTTGACAAGCCTGTGGTTAGTGAAACCAAGATCGAGCCACCCATGCCCTTCCATGTCCTACTGCCCTCTCCTAAACCCTCGATCGACCCTGATATTGACCTACCCGACGTTATAACTGAGAAGGCTGAGGCTATAAAAAAACCTGTGAGCAAATGGGTCAAGGGAAATCCTACTATTGATGGAAAAGGTAAAAAGAATGCTCGGCTTATCTTGAGAATGGATAGGAATAAGCCTAAACCTAGTGCTGAGCAGAAGCCCATAGTCCTCAGTGAAGACTCAGATTCTGACATCGAAATCTTCCTAGCTAGTGAGTACCCTTACTCCCAAGGCTTGTGCTCTGAGCCACCCTATGACTTCGTTTCTAATCTACCCCCTTGCCTAAGGAACAATCCTAGCTACCCTAGAATCAAGCTACCTAACAAAACCCTTGGAAATTTAACCAAACCCTCACCTGCATTTTCGAAGCCTGAGCAGTCGTCATGTGACCAATGTGATGTATGGTTGGAACGATACTATACAAACGTTCCCTTACTTCAATCGAAAATCAAAGCATTGGAAAACCAAGTTACAGTATTGACAAGCCAAAGGGACAAGCTTCAAGCAAATGATAGGAAGCAGAAAACTACTGGTTCCATCATTTTTAGGAATGTTGAATCGGCTACAGCCGTCGTCAATTCCAAAATGTCATGATCAAGTTGTTTGTTCGTCATCCAGGTATGAATTTAGGTATCAATTTCTTTTTGTGAATTGCTAGGATTAATATAATGATTTGAGTTTGGTTTTCAAATAGCTCTGTCTATCATTCGAAATGACTCTGTTATAGCCATATCGAAAACGGTTATGTTGTTCATCCTGTACATTGTTTTCATTTTGCTAAAATTAAATGAAGTTATGATTTGGATACACGATTTGCCCGTGCCCAATTTAGCAACTGATTGATTTTCATCGGATTTGATTCATTTGCCTGTTGAGTTAACGAAATCAATGGTTTTCTTTCGCTTGGAGTTGGTTGGTATCTAATCTAAATAGGAGATTTTCATGCTAAAATTAGAGCACGATCATGTTTTGATTTGGTATGATTTCGTTATGGTTGGATTATATCGGCTCTGATTTAGTTTTGATGATTTGATTTTTGAAACGATTTCGTGAGTTTGATTGTTATGATCTTGTAATATGCTATGTGATGTAATCTTTTAAATCAGGGATACAACTCTGATCGACTCCGATTTGGAAAGAATGACTTTGTTTTGTATGAAAACTATATTCTCATTTAAGCCTATGCAAAAGATATCTACGCCCGAATCATAGAACGGTTTTGATTCACAACAACTATGTTAAACTCCAACTGTTCGATTTTCTCTTGTCTTGATTGGATTGTTGTGTATCTTCAGTTAGTACGATTGATTTTATGAGTTGGATTCGTATCAAAAATAGAGTTGATAATGCTCTATTTGATTTTAATTTTCAAAACGAGTTGGTTGAACCCAGATCGACATATGTTATCTCTGTTGAATTTTGTTAATAGTTCGTTTTGAAATGAATTTGACTAATAATTTCGTTGAATGTTAATCGAATTTGTCTGCCCCAATTAGCAATAATAAACGATGGACGATTCCCACAGATCCTGTTATGATTTCATTTGAGTTAATTTACACACTAGTTCTAATTTGATTCGCTAATGACATGGATCATTGGTTTATGTTAATACAACTATATCAATTTGAAAATTATCTTGCTATTTTCGTATGGATTCAATCGTGTTTCCTATTGATAAGGCAGCATAAATGATTTCCTATGATTTGTTTAACTGTATCGATTTCAATTTGATATGAAACGATTTCATTACTGTTCGATATGATTTTGTATACCTGAATTGGTAACAAATTAAACAAAGTATAGCTATCTAGTTTATCGTTTGATTTAGTTTGTTTAGATTACATACAAGTGTTGATTTGAATAAGGCTTTTAACAATTAAATATCTTTTGATAGTTTGAATGTATTTTCAAATATTTGAATTGATTTTAATGTTGATTTTGTGTCTGATTTAGACCAGCTACAGAATCGCAAGATCCTATAGCTAGTCTATAGAATTAGATTTTTATCATTTTTATCAATAAAATATCTTCCTAACTTGTCCATTTTTTACCCTTTTCAGGTACATCCGAATTGCATTGGGCATGTTGGACAGTCTAGGAGATATTTGTGTGATTTATTTTTTATTTTAGGTTCCTAGTTTAGTCAGACTTGGGATATTTTCCCAGATTTATGTACACAGTTTTGATAACCTCCACAGGGATGTTTTACCCTGTGGGAGGGTCTTTAAATACTTATTATTTTGTGTAATAAAGGGCATCCTCACTTGTGGGAGAACCAGGCTATGGATTTCTAATACAAACTGAGACAAGAGTTGATGTTTTGCTACAACTTTCGCTTTCAATATATCAATCTTTTGTTTCAAGTTTATGCATGTCGTTTGCAGTTGATTATAGACTACTTTAGCTATTGTAATCTATTGTAGAATGATATGATTTAATTAATGTGCTATCCATATCTGATTTCTTTCATTACCTAAAAAATACAACAATTACCTTGTTCAGTTAATGAATCACAGATTTCTCTTCTTCGTTAATTGAATCATTACGTATAGATCTTTGCATACAGGTTTATCTAACTGTGAAGATTTATAAATCATAAGATTGTTGTAATTTTTATGTCTTGTTTTTCCTGTAATCATATTTGAAGAGAACTGCAACATATTGTTTACGAGAAGCTCCTGAATAATTCGGTGCGGGTTTCCTCCCTCCGATCAGCTAAGACAATCATTACATACAGGACAAACCTGGAGCATTTCTCCAGGTCAGTTTGTTATTTATTTGTGTGGTTAATTTGTTAGTATAATATTAGTAGTTTAGTTAGATTTGTAGTTAGAATTACTATATTAGTTGTTTAGTTTAGTTAGTTTTTGTTTTATTTCTGTTCATAAAATTATAAAATCAACAAAAAATATCTCTCTCTGTCTTAGGACAAAATCTGAATGAGTTTTTCAGGTTTTCATTCAAATCTGTAAATTGTAGATATTGTACATTTTGTGAATAAGTTTTATTTCCGTTAGTAGTTAGATATTTAATTAGTTAGAGTTAGTATAGTATTAAATAGTAGATTGTGTATATAGAATAGTTAATTTTGTTTTAGTTTGTTTTAATAGTTATTTTTAGTTAGATTAGTTAGTTTAGAGTAGTTTTATTTTTGTTTTCTTAGGACCTTAGATCGGCTAACGGAGCTGCTAAACCCGTCAGGGTGGTTCATCCCAAACGGCTTGGGTTATTAGACAACTCTGGACCGGTTCCACTCTCCCAGTTGACGGTCAATTTCGCCCGTCAATGCGTTCTTGATATAGATGGAGAACACCATACCCAAATCATCTATAATATCTTACAAAGATAAATAATGTTCCATTTGAGTTACCCAACCAGTGGGATCTGAGCCATCAAATTTGGTCACATCCACCCGCGGAAGGCATAGGTCACGCTGAAAGTGGTGGGGCTGAAAATTATGGGAATGAGAGGAAGCTTCAACTTCAGTATGAAAAGGTGGGTCAGATAAAGGGGGATTTGCAAGGATATGTAGCTTGGTGTATATCATCAAGACGAAAGATTCAAGTTGGGTAGTCATGTCTTGTTTGAGGTCTTCTTTGAGTTCTGTGATTGATGCAACGATGGAGGAATGCATGTGTTGATTGATGGTGGCAATATTGGCACTGATTTGTCTCACTTCTTGTTGGGTCTCTGTGAAATTAGATTGCAAGGTATTGAAGCGATCTTCCAAGTCTTGGCTACGAGTATGGGCCATGATGAAAAGTAAACCGAAAAGGGGTGGGTGGGGTTAAATTTTTTTCTAAAAAATGATAGGTATGAATGTGATAAGGGAGAAGAGATAAATCCAATGGAATAGCTCTCACATAATGGTGCAAAAATTTCTAGAATTTTTTTTTTTACACCTGCGGAGTTATATTCTGAAGAATACTATAGTGATGAAATGGCCAAATTCTTAACTAGGAAGAAATGTATAGTGATTTGGAAACTTGAACACAGTTGCGCGACAATAGATCTTGTTTGTTTTATGTTTTGTTTCCGTCTCCAAGGGTTAGATATTCAATGGTTCTACAGACAAGGATTTTCCCTGTGCTATAGCTCTCTGATATATGTGCAGGGTCCAACAGTAGTACTCGGCCCAATATCTCAGGGCACCAACTAAAGAGGCTAGACCATGCCTTAGCCATACTAATCGACTATCCAAGTACGGGAGAGTATCTTCCTGAGTGCTATTCTCGGTGGAACTATAGCAGTCTGGCAACCTATTTGTTTATCTAAAGAGGGATTAAGGAAATCTAGCCCGATTTGTATACAGGTGTTGTCTGATGCGCTACCACACAAAGGGGTACCAACAGGGGTTACAAGGGTGGCCAACATATGTGCGCTTAAGTACCACTTGTATTTCCTGCATGTATGAATCCCTCAACTGAGGGTTTATGCGCATAATGATAAATATATGTATCTTAAAGATGTCAGAATACGTCTCCACCCTGAAAAAAAATTAACCCACAATTTTCCACCGAGAAAAGTTCTTTGATACCACTTGTAATATTCTAGATGTAAAAAGTATGCATAACATAAATAAAATCCTAGAAATGGCAGATAAACAACAATATAACCAGAACAACACCACAATAACACTGAAATGTCAGAATAACACCAGAAAGAGCACTTTGATTCTGAGAGCAATGTTCACTTGCCTCTTCGAGGGGGCAACCTCCAGTCGAGCAGAGCTCTATTACAATAATATCCAAGATAAGGTTCTCATACCCTTGACTCCTATTTATACTAAATATGTCTATCAAAAGAACCATCTATAGGAAGATCCTTCTAGAAGCAGAAGATTCTATTAGGTCTTCTTACATTCGACTTATTCTACCTTATTACAAGGCCTTATTAATATTGACCTTTATTACATCCCAATATATTGTTCTACCTATGTGAGGGGTTAGGTCCCTAACATACAATATATAATGGGGAAGAAGATGTTAATATCTAATAAATATAATCAGAGCGGCATATAAATATAACCAGAGAGGGATTTCTCAGGCATATAACTATTGAAAATACTCAAAAGATTTAGCAATGGACACACAAAAGTCAGCTTTTGCAATAGGGTAATTTTTAAAAGTGGTAGGACAAACAAGAGAGCAGGGCCATTGGGAAATGGGTTCAATTGATCCAGGTGGATATCGGTGGCCGCCCACCTTTTCCAACTAACTCCAAATAGTTTTCTGGCAATTTTAACAATTTACTATTTTTAGCAGTTTTAACTTTTGGGGCTATTTTGAGGGCCTAAATGAAGGTTTTTCAATATCCAACTTCCCAATGATATATGAAGGCATGATTAATCAATCAAAATGAATCTCCTCAACGATACCTTTCCAATGGGCTATCATACGCCCAAAACGGAGATTGTATGCAAACGTTATGACCTTGAGAAGTTGATGTACTAACTTACCCAAATGGGGCCCGCATGACTTTTGGCGCTTCATCTCTTAGGGTTAGGTTTTTGGATGTTAGGGTTTTTGGTATTCTTGTTTATTGTAAAAATTCCTTTAGAGCCTCATTGTAATCATCTTCTTGCGAATGCGAGTAGACGTCACATCTCTTCTCAGAGATAAGTTGCCACCATTCTAGTGAGTCTTTCACTTTGTATTTTTACAGTCTTTGTACATTTATTTCATTAATAGAAATTGTGTATTACTGTATCTTTGTGTTTATGTTGCATCTATGATACATTTATTTTATATTATTGGATATCTGCGATATCTCTGTGCATTTCTTTATTATATCTCTGCTCTCATTTCCCTAAATTCTAACGTTGTACAATATCTACTGCAAACAAATATTCAGAAAAGAACAGAAAGATACAATGGAAAATATAAACATTACACAGAGATTTTTTCCCTAGAAACCCAAACCAGGAAAGCCAACATATTCTATATTCATTCATTGTCTTACAATGTTTACAATACAAAATACATATAGGAGCCAGCAGCATCCAAAACCCTAACCCAATGACCTGGATTAGTCCAAAACCCTAATTCATTAACCGGAAATAGAAAACCATCGGCAAAGAAACCATGTGTTGAAAAACCACCTAAATATAATGTGGTCCTGAACATCCTTCAACGCCTCTTGATAACATCAAGCACATATTCATCAATCGACCACTTTGGAGGCACCTTGCCTTTTAAGGTACAGGTCAATTTTGATATTCCTTATTTGAAGGTCAGATATATGCGGATGCCCTAGATAAATGGTTAAATATGTTAGAAGGTTATTTCTCTGTTCACAATTTTTCTGACAGAGAAAAGATCATCTTCACTCTCCTTAAGGCCCTCCCCCATGTCAAACATTGGTGGGAAACTTACTGGGAGAAAAGTTCCACAGAGGAGTCTGAAATATATGGGGTTGAGCCCACTTGGGATTTTTTTGTGGATGAGGTAAAGGAACAATATTACCCTATTGGAAACTATGAGGACCAGTACATGAGATGGACCACACTGTGGAAAGAGAGGGGCCAAGAAGTTCTAGAGTTCACCAATACCTTTCATACCTTGCGCACCAAGCTGGGTATCAAAGACTCTAAATGCCATTTGGTTCTGAAATACCATGGGCTTCTACACAGATACATCCAAACTGAAATGGATTTTCTGGACATCTCATCACTAGGTGCTACTTATTGATATGTTGTTAAAATCGAGCAAAAATTTAAGCACAAGAATAAATGGGAGTTCAGGTCTGCAAATCCGCAACAACCAAAATATGAGAAAGACGACCCTAACAAATAGTCTCCCGAAAACAAGTCCAAGCCACAGGAAAAGAAGGGCACGTGAAGACAAAGAAGGACACTGGAAAATGGTGTGATTTCCACAAAATCCCCTGGCACAATACCTATGAATGTCGCTCAAACTAGTCATTGGTGGTTGAGATCAGAGACAAGGAGCCGAACCTTGATTCATAATCTGATTCTAAAAATACTGGTAAAGGACAGATCATTGACGTAGACCCCACTGCTATTGTCATGACCAAAACAATTCAACCAGAAGAACCAACAGATCCTGAAGAGAGGGAGCACCTTTTTCATTCATAGATCTGGGTGAAGAGGACCCCGCTACATTTTATTGTTGATAGTGGAAGCCAAAAGAACCTCATCTCAGCAGAGGTCATCAAATAGTTGGGATTGTCAACAACAACACACTCACAATGATACAACATCGGGTGGCTTCGCCAAGGATGAGATCTTCGTGTCAGCCAACATTGTCGATTGTTATATGGCATCCAACCCTTCAAGGATGAGGTATTAAGTGACGTTTCCCCACTAGATTTTTGTGATGTTCTCTTGGGCTAGCCATATATGTGGAGACTCCCTACTATTTATGAGTCTCGACCCCACAATGTCATTGTTTCTCTAGGGTCTTATCTCTACAGAATACCATAGGTAGTTCTGACTATTGTTCCACCTAAACAGTCCCACAAGGTAGTATCTCATACTGCAAAATTGAGCTTCTTCACAATCTTTTCAAAAGGGGAAAAGAAGGACACTTCAACCACTACAACCTCTCCCCAAGCACCTTCTATCCAACATAAGCATTTCGACAAGGTTGCATCAAAGAGAAAATATTCCTTCTTCACACCATCCTCTCATGTAGTTGGACTTGTTGAACAACCTCAGCCTCAATAGGTTCGTGATAGACTTCCATAAACTGAGCACGACGTCTCCAGCAAGGCAAGCAACTCACCAAGATGCAGATTCAACAAACGCTTTTCCCTCTCCCCCAGAAAATCAACGCAATGGAGACCATTACTTCCTAAGGATGGAGGATTGATCCAGGTGGATATTGGTGGCCACCCACCTTTTCCAACTGGCTCAAAACAGATTTCTAGCAATTTTGGCAATTTACTATTTTTAGCAGTTTTAACTTCTGTGGCTATTTTGAGGTCCTAAATGAAGGTTTTTCAAGATAGAGATTCTCAATGATAGTTGAAGGCATGATTGAGCCCCCAAAATTAATCTCCTCGACAATACCTTTCCAACAGGCTATCATACTCCTAAAACAAAGATCGTATGCAAAAGTTACGACCCCGGGAAGTTGATGTACTAACTTACCCAAATGGGGCCCACATCACTTTTGGCTCTTCATATCCTAGGTTTAGGTTTTTGGATGTCTAGGGTTTTGGGCATTCCTGTTTATTGTAAAAATTCCTTCAGAGCCTCATCGTAATCATCTTCTTATGAATGCGAGTAACTGTCACATCTCTTCTCAGAGATAAGCTGCAACAATTCTAGCAAGTCTTTCACTCTGTATTTTTATAGTCTCTGTACATTTATTTCATTAATAGAAATCATGTATTATTGTATCTCTGTGTTTATGTTTCATCTCTGATACATTTCTTTTATATTATTGGATATCCACGATATCTCTGTGCATTTCTTTATTATATCTCCGCTCTCATTTTGTGCCGAAAATAATCTGGATCATCAATTCTTGAAAATGTATGAAGATTTATAAGCTATGTGATGCAGGAGCATCGCCAACTCAGTAAGAGAGCCAACACATCAAGCGGAGATTAGCTGGAGAAAACAAACCCAAAATTTTGAAAATGCTTTGGGATTGTAGTGCAAGTCTTAAATGAATCCTTTATGAAGGAGCGCCTATTGTATTGTATCAGACCTCGAGCCTTATGCTCTTGTCTGAAGTAGATAGGAGGCATTTACTTTAGTTAATGCAGGTAGATAGGATTTTATTTCCAGATTGGACAGTTTAGAGTTCGAGAGGGAAAACGGATATAGACACCCTCCTTTCTACATTGTAATATTATTCAGAAGCATTCAGAAGATAAGAGCAAGCAAAGAAAATTGTGGAGAACACCCATGTACAGGAATTTGAATGAATATAAGACAGTTCTGATTCAAATTCATGGTTTTTGTTGTTTTCTCTGTGTAGATTGTTTATGTGCTCATGAATGTTGTTTTCTGGATATGCATTTTCTTTGTATATGCTGTGCATGAGATTTCATGTTTGAAACTGAAGTCTGAAGGGGAGATGGGATGAGTTTCAGTTGTTTCTTTGTCTGAGCCAGGAGATTCCTGCAAGGTGTGTCGTGGAATTCATCCGCAAGGGGGTACGTTGATGAAGGCTCAACAATTTTACTTTGTTCTCATTCACCAAGAAGTGGAAGTGAGTTGTTGAAGCCGTGCAAAGAGTGCGCAGGCTGGAGAGGAAACCTCAGTTGCAATATGAGTGAAGAGAAATCGAAGACTGTGCTGCAGGAAGTGCACAGAGTCGGGCAGATTCAACACTTGGGAAAACTGTTGAATATTGAGTGCGAAGGAGTGCGCGCAAAGAAATCTCTTTTCTAAGAGATCGAGAAACTGTGAAGAGAACTCAGGAGGAAGAGAGGCCTTCAGAATTATTGAAAGGGTGCACAGGAGAGTTCGTGCAAGAAATCCCTAAGAAGGAGGAAATCGACGACCAGGATCTCATAGAGGAGACTGACAAAACCCATCAGTCGTTAGATCACAGGAAAGTTTCAATGGGTTTAAGCTCTAGTGTGCCGAGAAGGAGTCATCGATATTTCAGAGTCATTGGGTTTTCATAGGGTAAGAATCAGATACCTTGAAAGTCCCGAAAACCCGAGAAGAGATCCCAGCCATTGATTTCGGCTGGACACGTGTCAAGGAGTATGGATTCATCGGGGTTCTTCTCATCGGAGAATCGGGGTTTCTGGGGAAAGGAGACTCAAACATATTGAAATCGTGATCTACAATTTCCCGATAGGATCAGAGCCGTTGATCATAGCAGAGACACGTGGTGGGGAGATTCCGGAGAGTTGGAGTTCGACATTTTGGGGTTTCCGCATACAATGGAACGGTTGCATTAGAAATTGTGATTCCGCGATACCCGATTGAGCGTTGAGGAGACGGTGACATGGGGACAGAGGTCACACGTGCATCGAGGTTCGACAATTCGAGATTCTCGGTATTGTGAGTATCATTGCCGAAGGAATCGCAAAACTCCGAAATGCAATAACCATGCAGCCACAACACTGAGTGGAGGACAGGTGTTGATAGATCGGAGTTCGGTTATTTGTAAGTCCCGTAAACTTCGACCACGGGAATCGCGATATCCCAATACACGATTTCCCGACAGGGTTAAGGCCTGTAGTGGAGGACAGGTGTAGGAAGGTCGAGGCTTTCCATGACTCGACGACAAGTGGCATCGGAGATCGAGAATCGAGGATTCGTAAGGTAAGTGGTTTATAGCAGCGCAACCACCGATTTCCCGACGGGACAATCTTCGAAAAGAGGAAAAGAGCACGGGCAAATTTTATCGGGTTTCGGGGATTTTGAGACCCGAGTGCAGGACTCACAATCTTGTGAGGTCCGATTTCCCGATAAGGCAAAGGGGAGATCACCAAGAGCATTCTGTGGATGCAGAAAACTTTCGACAAGGGAGTTGAAGAGAATTTTAACTCTTCGGGCCTAGGAAAAGGAAGGTCCTGGTGGGAGCAGTTGTGCCACATGGCGCGGTTGTGTCAGAGTGGTATCAGAGCGAGAAAATCTCTTTGTTTTCTGTAGCAGAGAGGAAGGAAGGAAAAATTCACCATGCTGCCCAGAAGAGAAAGACAGTCACTTGAACCCAAGGATAGGGAGGTGAGAAGAAGGAGCAGACCAGTAGCTAATCCATAAATGGAGAGGCAGATATGAGATCTTCGAGTGAGGCTGGAAGATATGGAGGCAGCGCAAATATGCACAACAAATGTTGGAGATTTGAGTGACTCTGAAGGCGAAGTTGAAGCTGAGCCACAAGAATAAGTTGCAGTGGAAGATGTAGCCAATGAGTGGTTGATTAAAGCCATTGCCAGAATGAGTTCAAAGACAAAAATGGACATTCCAACTTATGAAGGAAATCTGGATGTAGAAGAGTTGTTGGATTGGATTAGAGCTCTTGACACCTACTTCGATTATGAAGATATCGAAGAGGAAAAAAAGGTAAGGCATGCTGTCACCAAATTGAAGAGACATGCAACATTATGGTGGGACGAGCTTCAGGCAGATAGATGTTCCAAAGGCAAGCAAAAGATTAAAAGTTGGGATCGAATGATTGCGAAGATAAAGGCAAAATTCATCCCAAGGGACTATCAGATCACACTGTTCAGGAGAATGCAGAACCTGAGATAGAAGTTGATGATGGTGAAGGAGTATACCGAAGAATTTTACAATCTCAATATCATAGCAGGTCATCGGGAGAGTGATGATGAGAAGGTTTCTAGGTACATGAATGGCTTAAGATATGACATAAAGGATGAGATGAGTATGACAACCATCAGAACGGTGGAAGATGCGTATCAGATGGCTTTAAAGGCTGAAGAGAAGCTAAGTTGTAAGCCAGGACAACAAGGTCGAGGTAGAAGTCAGCCCAAGGGTAAATCAGTTGCCTAAGACAGGTTCCAGAAATCTAAGGACGACTGGAAGAAGCCTCAGACGAGAACAGAAAGGGGTGGAAGCTCACAGCGAGGCCAACACGCTGAACAGCGAGGGCAACACATTGAACAGGGAAGAGGATATGCAGATGCAAATACTTTTCCTCGTACCAGGGGTAGAGGTAGAGGAAGAGGTGGAGTCATCACCTACAACACATGTGGGAAGAACGGGCACAAAGCGAGTGATTGTCTGGATAAGAAGAAGGATGGAGGAGAAGCGCACATCGCAGAGGCACAGAGGTGAGCTGCTGAAGCAGAAGACGCAGAAGATGGAAGGTCATGGAGGAGGAATAAAGTAATCATAACAACCAAGAAGGAGGTGGAGGACACATCTCAAAGAAGCAGACTGTGCAGAACCGCAGGCAAGACCAAAGACAGGAAATGCAAAGTTATCGTGGACAGCGGGAGCACCGATAATCTCGTTTCTACCGAGATGGTGGAGAAACTAGAGCTGGAGACGACTGATCACCCAAGTCC
>JZKD02S1673063.1:1159256-1174796 GCA_000966675.3 Picea glauca | reverse complement strand
TTGATAATCTTGACTTTCCTCAGCGCGCCTTTTTGTAAGCCCCTGTTAGCTGCGGAAAGTATGCACTTTCCACAACGCGCCACTTTGTAGAAGACCCTCCTTAGCTGTTGAAAGTATGTATCTTTGACAACGCGCCACTAGAAAACTGATTTAAGAACCTTTTAAGATTTGACACTTTCAACAGCGCACCAACTGGTGAAACGATCTCCTTAGCTGTTGAAAGTGGGCACTTCCCATAGCGCACAATGAACCTTTGAAAACAAGTTAGCTGTGGAAAGTAAAAAATGACAATTTTGAAAAAGAAGACTTTACAATCCAAATCTAAGTCAAACCAAAATCTAAAATTTTGCAGCTAAAAGACTCAACAATGAATTGAGGAAACTATCGATAGCCATGCTATCCACCATAAAACCTGACCAAAATGACGGTGCTATTTTGGGAGTTAACACAGTTCTTAGTTGACATTAAAATAGGGGGATATCATGACAAGATTTTATGTGATGTCATTCCTATGGATGTTTTCCATTTACTGCTGGGAAGACCATGGCAGTATGATAGAAACATAATTCATGATGGGAAAATGAATACGTATACCCTGGAGAAGAATGGGAAAACACATATGTTACTTCCAATAAAATATAAGGAGGTAAAGCTGGAAGTAAACAACAGGGTACTTCTCATGAGTGGGAAGGAGCTTCTTACAGAAGTTAAGAAGAATGAAGATCCACAATTGTTTGTGGTTAGAAAACCCAAGATCATTTTGACCAGCACAAGAGTGGATGATTTGCCGGAAGAAATTCAGGAACTACTTGAAGAGTTCGCTGATATAGTGGTGGACGAATTACCTCATTCGTTACCGCCAATGAGGAGCATAAGTCACCACATAGACCTTGTACCGGGAGAAAGTTTACCAAACAAGGTTGCGTATAGGTTGACGCCTCAGGAGAACGAGGAGGTTAAGAAGTAGGTCCAGGAGTTATTGGACAAAGGATTGGTCAGGGAAAGTTTGAGTCTGTGTGCCATTCCAACGGTACTCAACCCAAAGAAAGAAGGAGGCTGGAGAATGTGCACCGATTCCAGAGCCATTAACAAGATCACCATCAGGTATAGGTTCCCATTGCCAAGAATGGATGACTTGATGGATTTGTAAGCGGAGCCAATTTTTTTTCAAAGGTCGATTTGAAAAGCGGATACCATCAAATGAAGGAAGACAACCTTCAAGACCAATGAAGGGTTATATGAAGGGTTATATGAATGGCTGGTCATGCCGTTTGGCTTGACGAATGCGCCAAGTACATTCATGAGGCTAATGAATGAAGTGTTGAAGGAATTCATTGGTAAGTTTGTCATTGTTTATCTAGATGACATATTGATTTTCAGCAAAACTAAGGAAGAACATCTGAAGCATTTAGCTGCAGTAATGAAGAAGCTACAACAAGAGAAGTTGTTGATCAATATGAGGAAATCTTCATTTATGAAGACATAACTCATTTACTTGGGGTTTGTCATATCGAAAAATGAATTGAAGATGGATCGAAGTAAAGTGGATGTAATTAAGAATTGACCATCACCAAGAAATGTTTTCGAGGTGAGAAGTTTTCATGGACTAACGAGTTTCTACAGGAAATTCATCCGAAATTTTAGCGGAATCAACACAGCAATGATGGACACAGTCGAGAAAAGACATAAATCTTTTCATTGGACTAAAGAGGCTGAGAAAAGCTTCAATCTGTTGAAGCGTAAGATCACATAAAAACTGGTGTTGGTGTTGCCATATTTCCGGAAGACGTTCCAGGTGAAATGTGATGCGAGTGGCTTTGCCATAGGAGCGGTCTTGAGTCAGGATGACAGACCAATTGCTTATTTTAGTGAGAAGCTAAATGAGGCAAAGGAAAAATACTCCACATATGATAAAGAATTTTATGCCATCATACAGGCATTGAAAAAATGGAGGCACTATTTGATTCCAAGGGAATTCATTTTATATAGTGATAATCATGCATTGTAGTATGTAACTCAGCAGGAGAAATTAAATCAGAGGCATGTTAAATGGGTAGAATACATGCAGAATTTTACATTTGTTATCAAACATATTTCAGGTACTGCTAACAAAGTGGCTGATGCTTTGAGCAGGAAATGTTTGTTGTTGCAGGAGTTCAAAGTCAAGACTTTAGGCTTTGATGATCTTAGGGATATGTACGCAGGTGATGCAGATTTTGTAGAGGCATATGGAGCAGCTGAGAAACTAGTTCTCAGAGATAGAAGTCAGTGGATAGATTACATGATCTAAGATGGATTGTTGTTCAGAGGAAGTCAATTGTGTATTCCAAATTGCTCCATGAGGGAGAACTTGTTGAAAGAAAAGCACAACGGAGGCTTAGCAGGGCATTTTGGCCAGGACAAGACATTCACAAAGCTGAGAAAAGCATACTTTTGGCCAGGCCTACGGTCGGAAGTCAAGAAGTTTGTTGACAGGTGCAGAATTTTCCAACATTTTAAGGGCAGGAAGCAAAATGCCGGATTCTATCAACCATTTCCCATACCAGAAAGACCATGGGAGGCGATCAACATGGATTTCATACTAGGACTACCGAGGACGCAAAGAGAACATGATTCCATCTTTGTGGTAGTTGACAGGTTTTCAAAAATGGCACATTTTATCCCATGCCAGAAAACCAGTGATGCGACTCATATCGCAAACTTGTTTTTCAAGGAGATTGTTAGACTTCATGGTTTACCCAGAAGCATTGTATCGGACAGGGATACTAAATTCATTGGACATTTCTGGAGGACACTCTGGATAAAGATGGGAACTAACTTAATGTTCAGTTATGCCTATCATCCACAGACAGATGGGTAGATAGAAGTGGTCAACAGAAGTCTAGGGACTTGCTGAGGAGTTTAGTGATGGAGCACCACAACAGCTGGGATAGCGTATTGCCACAGGTAGAGTTTGCTTACAATGATTCGGTGAATCGAAGCACAGGGAAAATTCAATTTGAGATAGTATACGACAGACAACCAAGGGGTGTTTTGGAGCTGAGGGATTCAGAACAAATAATGACTCAGAGAGCAAGTGTTGAAGAATTTGCTGAGGTGATGAGGGAACTTCACAGCAGGGTGAAGCAGCGACTGACAGAATCGAACCAAGAATATAAGCGCAGAGCAGATCAACATCAGAGGCAACTTCAGTTCGAAGTTGGTGATCTAGTTCTGGCACATTTGAGGAAGGAAAGGTTCCCAAGGGGAACATACAACAAGCTGAAAATGAAGAAAATTTGGCCATGCAGAGTCCTAAGGAAATTGGGAGAGAATTCTTACGAGATTGAATTGTCGAATGAGATCGAAATATCTACGACATTCAACGTCTCAGACTTATATCCCTATAAGGCTAAGGAAGCAGGAGCTGGAAATGATGAACAGCCAGAGGTTCAATGGCAGAAGCAGATGCCGACTGCAGAAAAGCCATAGATGGAGTGTATACTTGACAAGAGGATGAGAAAAAAGACCAGGCGAAAGGAGTATTTTGAGTATCTGTTCAAATGGAAGAATCATCCAGTGGAAGATGCCAGCTGGGAGACTGAAGAAGTCATTCAAAATCATGGACAGACCACGCAGGAGCTCATGGACAGGAGCCCATGAAAGTTTTCAAGCCGAGGAGTATGATGTAGGAGCATCGCCAACTCAGCAAGCGAGCCAGCACATCAAGCGGAGATTAGCTGGAGAAAACAAACCCAAAATTTTGAAAATCCTTTGGGATTGTAGCACAAGTCTTAAATGAATCCTTTATGAAGGAGCGCCTGTTGTATTGTATCAAACCTCGAGCCTTACGCTCTTGTTTGAAGTAGATAGGAGGCATTTAATTTAGTTAATGCAGGTAGATAGGATTTTATTTCCAGATTAGACAGTTTAGAGTTCGAGAGGGAAAACAGATATAGACACCCTCCTTTGTACATTGTAATATTATTTAGAATCATTCAGAAGAGAAGATAAAGAAGAGAAAATTGTGGAGAACACCCATGTACAGGCATTTGAATGAATATAAGACAGTTCTGATTCAAATTCATGGCTTGTGTTGTTTTCTCTGTGTAGATTGTTTATGTGCTCATGAATGTTGTTTTCTTGATATGAATTTTCTTTGTATATGCTGTGCATGAGATTTCATGTTTGAAACTGAAGTCTGAAGGGGAGATGGGATGGGTTTCAATTGTTTCTCTGTCTGAGCCAGGAGATTCCTGCAAGGTGTGTCGTGGAATTCATCTGAAAGGGGGTGCGTTGATGAAGGCTTAGTAGTTTTACTTTGTTCTCATTCACCCAGAAGTGGGAGTTGTTGAAGCCATGCAAAGAGTGCGCAGGCTAGAGAGGAAACCTCAGTTGCAATCTGAGTGAAGAGAAATCAAAGACTGCTGCTGCAGGAAGTGCGCAGAGTCGGGCAGATTCAACACTTTGTAAAACTGTTGAATATTGAGAGTGAAGGAGTGCGCACAAAGAAATCTCTTTTCTAAGAGATCGAGAAACTGTGAAGAGAGCTCAGGAGGAAGAGAGGCCTTCAGAATTATTGAAAGGGTGCACAGGAGAGTTCATGCAAGAAATCCCTAAGAAGGAGGAAATCGACGGCCAGGATCTCATAGAGGAGACCGACAAAACCTGTCAGTCGTTAGATCAGAGGAAAGTTTCACTGGGTTTAAGCTCTAGTGTGTTGAGAAGGAGTCATCGGGATTTTAGAGTCCTCGGGTTTTCATAGGGTAAGAATCAAAGACCTTGAAAGTTCCGAAAACCCGAGAAGAGATCTCAACCGTTGATTTCGGCTGGACACGTGTCAAGGAGTAGGGATTCATCAGGGTTTCACTCATCGAAGAATCGGGGTTTCCGAGGAAAGCAGACTCGAACATATTTAAATTGCGATCTGCGATTTCCCGATAGGATCAGAGCCATTGATCATAGCAGGGACACGTGGCGGGAGATTCCGGAGAGTCGGAGTTTGGCATTTCGGAGTTTCCACATACAACAGAATGGTTGCATTAGAAGTTGTGATCCCGCGATACCCGATTGAGCGTTGAGGAGACGGTGACGTGGGGACAGAGGTCACACGTGCATCGGGGTTCAACAATTCGGGATTCTCGGTATTGTGAGTATCGTTGCTGGAGGAATCGCGAAACTCTGAAACACGATAACCATGCAACCACAACGCTGAGTGGAGGACAGGTGTTGATAGATCAGAGTTCGGTTATTTGTAAGTCTCGTAAACTTCGACCACGGGAATCGCGATATCCCGATACACGATTTCCCGACAGGGTTAAGGCCTGTAGTGGAGGACAGGTGTAGGAAGGTCGAGCCTTTCCACGACTCGACGACAAGTGGCATTGGAGATCGGGAATCAGAGATTCGTAAGGTAAGTGGTTTATGACAGTGTAACCACCGATCTCCCGATGGGACAATCTACGACAAGAGGAAAAGAGCATGGGCGAATTTTATCGGGTTTCGGGGATTTTGAGACCCGAGTGCATGACTCGCAATCTTGCGAGGTCCGATTTCCCAATAAGGCAAAGGGGAGATCACCAAGAGCATTTTGTGGGTGCAGAAAACTTCCGACAAGGGATTTGAAGAGAATTTTAACTCTTCGGGCCTAGGAAAAGGAAGGTCCTGGTGGGAGCAGTCGTGCCACGTGGTGCGGTTGTGTCACTGTGTATTCTTAAGGGAACAAAGGAAAAATAGGCGTGGTGTTCAGCCAATTAAGTAATATGAGATGGTAGTGGAAAATAAAGGAAAGGCCACTATAGCAAGAGGCGTTTAACAGAGGATGAATCTCTTGGTATAGCTTTAGAAGAAGAAACATAAAGTCGGGTTACCGAGAACATAGCAAAAATCATAAGTGAATTATGAATCAGAAACCAATAAACACACAACAAGTATAATCAATATAAGAAGGAGAACCAACAAGATGAATTCCTTTTTTTTCTTAAAGATTATCACTAGCAACAAAATACATTCATGAATATGAAATATAGGAAAACATACTAAACATCAACACCATGATGAATCTCGGCTATCTAAGAAAACCTTCTCTGCTTATATTAAAATCCATAATAAATCACAAAGTTTTCCTGCTACAAGGACAGACCCTTCTTCAGCTAGTCGAACCATTTTTTCATCTTTTTAATAGTATATATAGATAAATTACATAGGAGACCAAAAAACAATCATTCTTTCCAAGATTCCCAAATATAGCAATTAGTTAGAGAGGGAGTAACTCATCAAAACTGAACTCCTACTTTCTAGGGAAACAATTATAAACAGAAACCGAAATATCTAGGATCTTTATCCTAAATGTCACTTTTCTGCATTATCACAAGATTCCCTGAAATATACTCAATTTAGCTTGCAATTTATTTCAGGTTTTCAATCTCTTCCTTTAACTTGTCAAGCCAGCTAGGCTGGTTTTCTTCAACGCTTTTGATCGTTCCATCTTTAGCCTCCTCCTTTCATTGTTTTTTCCTTTTGCTTTTGCTAGCTTGTGTGTGAATCCACATATCCATTAATGATCAAATTCTTCATAATGAGATTCAACCTAATCTCTTCGCCTGATTCTGAGTCATCAACAGATTTTGCGCGAGATTTTGTTGTTAGGATTTGCACAGCATGCCTTTCTCTCTTTTTACTTGATAATTATTTCATAATCCCTGATTTGCTGAAAGCCGCTGAATCTTTCTCCTCGGCTCCCTCTGGTTCCTCACAAAAAATGATCCTATTTGCCTCAACTGCACATGAATTGGATGAGTGTTTTGATTTATAAACATCTCATTCTAGAATAAGCTGTCAATTACCCAAAATTGAGTAATTTGACCTGTGTTTTGAGTAACATTCGCCATCAAATACTAATCATGGGCTACTAATGAAAATCCTTACAAGGATAATGACCTCTCATGTTCGACCATTGATTTCCAATGATGAGTATTAAATCAGTTATTTGGAGACACTTATTTTTCACTGCACGAACGGATGATACATAAACAAGTGTCTCGAGATGATTAGACCCGCCTTCAAGTTTCATTTCCACATGTGACCCTTGGATTAGACCCATTCAAGGACATTTAACACGTGATTTTATGGGTGTGATAGGGCAGTTTTGAGTTTACCCTCTTTCCCCCCCGAAATTCGTTTGAGGATGCCACGTACCTTTGCGCGGAAGCCACTGTTGAAATTTCGGTCCCTCTTAGACATTTTAACCTCCATGCTATTTCAAACTCCGAAATCCCTCCTAACTGTTGATCTCGGTGAATGGAGATCTACGAACTTCCAAGCCCGCTTTGTTTAATGCCTCCACCAAATTTAATCTCTTTTACCATTTTCTGGCACTCCTCCAAATTTGTCTAACCTCCAAATCGGTTTAACACCTCGCTAAACCCTGAAATATTGATTTCATACCAAAATTTAAATGGTGATAACATGGGCTCCAACTAGGGATGTTATCCTCCCAGTGAGGTAGCAAAGAACTTGTAGACCATGTTCCTGATCCATTGAGCTGAACCAAAAAGGTGTGTACCCAGCTCTAACCTTTCACCAGAGTTCGCTAAAAACCAAAGTCCGCACAATGCTTTCACCTGGACACCGAATGTTGGATATACTACTAAAATCTAACTAAACACATTATTTGAAAATCTAATCTTGAAAATGCTTGATCATCAAGCGTATTCGCACCTACCTAATCTAACTGCTGAAATGAGCCTTCAATCAAATGAAATCATAATGCCAATGCAACCATGCAATCATTTTTTCTACTGTCTATTTTCTTTGCACATGCTTTCTCCAATGCTTGTTAACTAATAATTTATTCAAGAATTTACCTTTGAATTCAAACCTAAAAAATTCAAAAACATTGGGATTGTTTACTGCCTGCAACAAAACTAGAAATGGATCCTCTAAAACATGCACAAAACATAAATCATGTTTCACTCTTTCCATTGCATTCTTGTTTTCATGTGATTCAACCGGTTGATTTCCACTAAGAGGTTGAAAAATCTGTTGAGACTGCTGGAAAGAACGATCTTTTAGATCATAAGACAATGCTGACTGAAATGAAACCCCTAGTGGTAAGCAACCCGTATTTAATACTGACGTTGGTTTACCCTCATATTTTTTTACAATTCATCATAAGCTGTAAATTTTTATTGTTAAAACACTCCATATATCATTCCACGAGGTCATAAAACACATGAGAAAACTCTTCTTCTTGATGAACAAAAATAGAAAGACAAGTCTCCTTCATAAGTGTTTGTTGTTCTTGCTCTACTTCTTCAGTTCTAAGAATAACTTCAAATGAAATGGAAGCAATAGGTTTATCTACAAACAAATTCATACAACCTTGAACATCTTCAACTCTGACAACCATGTCATGTGCATCAAGGCCATCCTCCTTCTTATCAAACAATTCTGATTTAATTTTATTTACTTTCAGGAAATTTTCTCGAGGACTGTTATTTTGACTTTCAAATGAATGGAGGGGAATAAATCCTTACTGATAATATTCTTGCAAATGCGAAAAGAGAACAACATGAACCATTTCACCTTCTAAAGTTCCCATGGATGCATTTTCAAAACCATGATCTTCAAAGGGATCAAAGAAAGCAATTGTCGCTTTATTATCTTTCTGTATTTTTGACTGAACAGTGGAATACACTATTTTGTTGCTTTCCTGAAATTCTATGTCGTTTATTTTCTCACTTCTTGAAATATCCATATATACAGTTTTAGAATCCTCATCCATATCTAAGCTCCTTGGAATTTTAACAACCACATCATTCATAAGGGAAGAAAAAAAAACTTTGAAGCACTTTATTTTGCTGGAATCCTGTTGAATATCTTCATCAATTTCAGGAGAAGGCAAATGACTTTGAACAACAATTCTTTTATCAGTTTTCTCTGTTTTCTCATGATTTTCTTTCAACAATTGAAAGGAAGAAAAACCTAATGGAAGATAGTTTTCATTTGCAAGTCCACTACTTTCTTCATATTCAACATCATGCCTCGAGGATTTCTAAACTGAAACATTATCAAAAAAATTCTTCAACAATTTGAAAGAAGCAAAACATAATGAAAAAGTTCTTTCACTTGATTCAAAACCTTCTTATGCACATTTTTCAATTTCTTTGGATTGCTAAACACACTCATTTTCAGTTTCATCTTCGACCAATGGCTACAATTTTGAATTGACAAGACCTTCTACATAACAAGTAACAGGGTTATCAAATGCATGAGAATATTGCTGCAATTTCTTGTCAATTTGTTCTAGTGAATCAGTGTGATTTGGCATCAACACACATTCCTTTGCTTCAATGATGATCTTAGAATTTTCTTTCAACAATTTAAATGAAGAAAAGAATAAATGTAAAGAATTTCCTTGAGACAATTAAGTAATATGAGATGGTAGTGGAAAATAAAGGAAAGACCGCTATAGCAAGAGGCGTTTAACAGAGGACGAATCTCTTGGTATAGCTTTAGAAGAAGAAACATAAAGGCTGGCTACCGAGAACATAGCACCAATCATAGGTGAATTATGAACCAAAAACCAATAAACACACAACATGTATCATCAATATGAGAAGGAGCATCAACAAGATGAATTCCTTCTTTTTCTTAAAGATTATCACTAGCAACAAAATACATTCATGAATATGAAATATAGGAAAACATATTGAACATCAACACCATGATGAATCTCGGGTATCTAAGAAAACCTTCTCTTGTTATATTAAAATCCATAAGAAATCACAAAGTTTTCCTGCTACAAGGGCAGGCCCTTCTTTGGCCAGTCGAAACATTTTTTTATCTTTTTAACAGTATATATAGATAAATTACATAGGAGACCAAAAAACGATCATTCTTTCCAAGATTCCCAAAAATAGCAATTAGTTAGAGAGGGAGTAACTCATCAAAATAGAACTCCTACTTTATATGGAAACAATTATAAATGGAAACCGAAATATCTAGGATCTTTACCCTAAATGCCACTTGTCTACATTATCACAAGATTCCCTGAAATATACTCAATTTAGCTTGCAATTTATTTCAGGTTTTCAATCTCTTCCTTTAACGTGTCAAGCCAGCTAGGTTGGTTTTCTTCAATGCGTTTGACCGTTCCATATTTAGCCTCCTCCTTTCATTGTTTTTTCCTTTTGCTTCCGCTAGCTTGTGTGTGAATCCACATATCCATTAATGATCAAATCCTTCATAATGAGATTCAACCTAATCTCTTCGCCTGATTATGACTCATCAACAGATTTTGCGCAAGATTTTGTTGTTAGGATTTGCGCAGCATGCCTTTCTCTCTTTTTACTTGATAATTCTTTCATAATCCTTGATTTGCTGAAAACCGTTGAATTTTTCTCCTCAGCTCCCTCTGGTTCGTCACGAAACATGAGCCTATTTTCCTCAACTGCACATGAATTGGATGAGCGTTTCAATTTGTAGACATCTCATTCTGGAATAAGCTGTCAATTACCCAAAATAGAGTAATTTTACTTGTGTTTTGAGTAACATTCACCATCAAATACTAATCATGGGCTACTAATGAAAATCCTTACAAGGATAACGACCTCTCATGTTTGACCATCGATTTCCAATGATGAGTATTAAATCGGTTATTTGGCAGCACTTATTTTTCACTGCATGAACGAATGATACATAAACAAGTGTCTCGAGATGATTAGACCTGCCGTCAAGTTTCATTTCCACATGTGACCCTTGGATTAGACCCATTCAATGACATTTAACACGTGATTTTAGGGGTGTGATAGGGCGGTTTTGAGTTTACCCTCTTTCCCCCCTGAAATTCATCTGAGGATGCCACATACCTTTGCGGGGAAACCACGGTTGAAATTTTGGTCTCTCATAGACATTTTAACCTCTGTGCTATTTCAAACTCTGAAATCTCTCCTAACCGTTGATCTCGGTGAATGGAGATCTATGACCTTTGAAGCCCACTTTGTTTAATGCCTCCACCAAATTTAATCTCTTTTTCCATTTTCTGGCACTCCCCCAAATTTGTCTAACCTCCAAATCAGTTTAACACCTCGCTAAACCCTGAAATATTGATTTCATACCAAAATTTAAATGGTGATAACATGGGCTCCAACTGGGGATGCTATCCTCCCATTGAGGTAGCAAAGAAATTGTAGACCCTATTCCTGATCCATTGAACTGCTCCAAAAAAGGTGTGTACCCATCTCTGACCTTTCACCAAAGTTCTCTAAAAACCATAGTCTGCACAATGCTTTCACCTGGAGACCGAATATTGGATATACTACTAAAATCTAACTAAACACATTATTTGAAAATTTGATCTTTAAAATGCTTGATCATCAAGCGTATTCTCACCTACCTAATCTAACTGCTAAAATGATCCTTCAATTAAATGAAATCATAATGCCAATGCAACCATGCAAGCATTTTTTCTACTATCTATTTTCTTTTCACATGCTTTCTCCAACGCTTGTTAACTGATAATTTATTCAAGAATTTACCTATGAATTCAAACCTCAAAAATTCAAAAACATTGGGACTGTTTACTGCCTCCAACAAAACTAGAAATGGATCCTCTAAAACATGCACAAAACAACAATCACGTTTCACTCTTTCCATTGCATTCTTTTTTTGATGTGATTCAACCGATTGATTTCCACTAAGAGGTTGAAAAATATGTTGAGATTGCTGGAAAGAACAATCTTTTAGATTGTAAGACAATGCTGACTAAAATGAAACCCCTGGTGGTAAGAAACCCATATTTAATACTGACGTTGGTTTACCCTCATACTTATTTCTAATCTTACAATTCATCATAAGATGTCAATTCTTATTGCTAAAACACTCCATATAGCATGCCACAAGGTCATAAAACACGTGAGAAAACACTTTTTCTTGATGAACAAAAATAGAAAGACAAGTCTCCTTCATAAATGTTTGTTATTCTTGCTCTACTTCTTCAGTTCTGAGAATAACTTCAAATGAAATGGAAGCGATAGGTTTATCTACACAAAAATTCATACAACCTTGAACATCTTCAACTTTAACAACCATGTCATGTGCATCAAGGCCATCCTCTTGTTTATCAAATAATTCTGATTTAATTTTATTTACTTTCGGGAAATTTTCTCGAGGACTGTTATTTTGACTTTCAAATGAATGGAGGGGAATAAATCCTTACTCATAATATTCTTGCAAATGCGAAAAGAGAACAACATGAACCATTTCACCTTCTGAAGTTCCCATGGATGCATTTTCAAAACCATGATCTTCAAAGGGATCAAATAAAACAACTGCCTCTTTATTATCTTTCTGTATTTCTGACTGAACAGTGGAATACACTATTTTGTTTCTTTCCTAAAATTCTATGTCATTTATTTTCTCACTCCTTGAAATATCCATATATGCAGTTTCAAAACCCTCATCCATATCTAAGCTCCTTGGAATTTGAACAACCACATCATTCATAGGGGAAGAAAAAAATCTTTGAAGCACTTTGTTTTGCTGGAAATCTTGTTGAATATCTTTGTCAATTTCAAGAGAAGGCAAATGACTTTGAACAACAATTCTTTTATTGGTTTTCTCTGTTTGCTCATGATTTTATTTCAACAATTCAAAGGAAGAAAAACATAATGGAAGATAGTTTTCATTTGCAACTCCACTGCTTTCTTCATATTCAACATCATGCCTCGAGGATTTCTGATCTGAAACATTATCAAAATTTTGCTTCAACAATTTGAAAGAAGCAAAACACAATGGCAAGGTTCTTTCACTTGATTCAAAACCTTCTTCATTTTCTTCACTATTTTCATATGCACATTTTTCAATTTCTTTGGATTGCTAAACACACTCATTTTCAGTTTCATCTTCGACCAATGGCTACAATTTTGAACTGACAAGACCTTCTACATAACAAGTAACAGGGTCATCAAACACATGAGAATATTGCTGCAATTTCTTGTCAATTTGTTCTAGTGAATCAGTGTGATTTTGCATCAACGCACATTCCTTTGCTTCAATGATGATCTTAGAATTTTCTTTCAACAATTTAAATGAAGAAAAACATAAATGTAAAGAATTTCCTTGATTTGATTCAATACTTTCTTCTTTGTAACTGTAATATGTAGGCTGATTGCTCTCATTACACTGCTAAAAAGGAACATTTTCTGATAGAGAACATGCAGCTGGTTTTTCTAGGAATTCAACATCACAATCATCATCATATTCATCATATATAGGCAAATCAACAACATCTGCAGTGCCATCTAACAAGAAAAAACTTGGAACATCAACCCGCTCTTCAACCAACCGATTTGCAAATCCATCTTCTTGACTGTCTATGAATGGATATATAAAACAATCAACTCCATGCTCATTATGGGATGGATCAAAAACTAAATTAGCATCTCCTTTTTCAATAAGTGGAATGTCATCTTTTGCAAAATCATTAGCATTAAAAACTTCAAGAGAAACTATGATATTATTTACTCTCTGCTCAAGATTAAAATCAACCGTTTTCTGTTCATATTCATTGTTATGTTCTTTAGCATCCAACTCCTCATTTCGAATCTGTTTACATGCTTGGATATTGTGTTGAATCTCCCGAGCATCATCAAAATTTTGTTGTAAGGACTTAGGTCTTCTTTCTATCAGGAGGAAAGACAAATCTGGTTGAAAAGTTGTTGCATAATGGAGCATGGAAGCAACTTAAGTGGGTTAAATTTCTTTGGACAAATTGTAATAAATAATGGAAAATCTTTTACTGAATGTAAAAATAGTTTCATTTCTCTGCCTTTTTAAGATGCCTTTTTAAGGCATAGAACTCTGTAAGTTGTAGATCCAAAGATTTCTTCTTGCCCCAAAACTTTAAAAATATATTCTTCAATTCCTCCCATGAGCTAATTGTCTCTGGCTGCAAATGTTTAGACCAGTATTTGGTATCCCCTTTCAAGGATTGAGAGAAGGCCCTCATATAAATGTCATCATGATCAATATTAAACAAATCTATAAAATTCTCAAACTCTTTGATGTGTTTCTAAGATGTGGTGGCATTAGATTCTCCATCAAACATAGGTAGGTACTTATAGTGCTTTGGAGGAAAGTCATGAAGGATGTAAGGTAATTTTAAAGGATTGTATCTATGATGAATCTTGGAGGGTGTTGGATCAAGTATAAGAGGTGAGACATTACCCTTGGTTTCATGAGTCTCATCTACTTGGATATGGTTATCACATGGCTCATATGGCATATTTTGATCAAAATCAGTGATAAATTGAGGAGATATATGTATAACTTTAAGAGGAGGATATACAATTTCAATATTCTCATGATCATCATTTACATGCAGAAGGTAAATAAAAGTTTGTTTAGCATGTTCAAGAAAAGACAAAAGGTAATTAATAACAAAAAATATTATGTCTTGGAAAAAACTCAACTTTAGGTACTTGTTTTCTCCCATAATGTCCTTTCGTACCTCTTTCAAAGGATATCATCTTCCAGTAGAGTATCTGAATCACATTTGAAGCTTGAGTGGAGTCACCAATACAATCTTCATGCTATTGAGCCCATGGATAGTGGAGTCGCCATAAAAATTTTGAATTCTAGATTATTGAAAATGGAGTCACCAGGTGAATGATGTACAACCTTTCTGTGTCTGAATACTTTTCACCATTAGTACTCAAATTTGAGATTTTTCATTTCTCTTAGGGAAGATTTCACCTTCATTCCCCGGCAGCGGTGCTAGAATGTTAACACTATGTAAATCTGTTTGGCTGATAAACAAATGATAGAAGTAACTATTTCAACCAACTTTAGGTTGGATTCTGACCCTTCTAACCAGAGAGGGCTCTCTCAGGCATATAGCTATTGAAAATACTCAAAATATTTAGCAATGGACACATAGAGCTCAACTTCTGCAATAGGGTAATTTTTAAAAGTGGTGAGACAAACAAGAGAACATTGCCATTGGGAAATGGGGTCAATTCCTGAAAACGTATGAAGATTTATAAGCTATGTATTCCTGAGGGAACATAGGCAAAATAAGCACAGTGTTCAGCCAAATAATTAATATGAGATGGAAGTGGAAAAGAAAGGAAATACCACTATAACAAGAGGTGGCTAACAAAGGAAGAATCTCTTTGTATAGCTTTAGAAGAGGAAACATAAAGGCTGGCTACCCAGAACAGAGCACCAATCATGGGTGAATTATGAACCAGAAACCAATAAACACATAACAAATATAATCAATATGAAAAGGAGCACCAACATGATGAATTCCTTCTTTTCCTTAAAGATTATCACTAGTAGAAAAATACATTCATGAATATGAAATACATGAAAACAGACTGAACATCAACACCATGATGAATCTCGAGTATCTAAGAAAGCCTTCTCTACTTATATTAAAATCCATAAGAAATCACAAGGTTTTCCTGCTACAAGGGCAGTCCCTTTTCCAGCCAGTTGAACCATTCTTTCATCTTTTTAACAATATATATATATATATATATATATATATATATA
>JZKD02S1673063.1:1111627-1122291 GCA_000966675.3 Picea glauca | reverse complement strand
GCTCTAATGCCTCCTTCCTTCTCCTATTGTGTCAACATTGTAAATCCTTCAATCCTATCCCAAGTTGTTCTTAAGGGGGGATGTTAAGATATTTAGACACTTAGGAGTTATTTAATATCTACTTGGTCTAATGTGTCGTTAAGTAAAGAGGTGCTTCTTAGTGTGTTTCTTTAGTATGCATTAGTATGCATTTGTAGGTAGGAAATCTGACGGTCATGATATGTTCCCGACATAGAGTGATCTAATGGTTCATACTCTCCTCGATCTTAATGACCATTGATCTATGGCTTAACACTTGATTGGTCCATGATCTCTATTTAAAGAGCATGGAGGGTCATTTGTTGATGATCGATTGTGAGAAACTCTCTTGTAAAATCTGTCTGTAATATTTTTCTTTTGCATTAATAAATTGTTCCAAGTGGCTGCATTGGCTGGGGCCGTGGATGTTTCCCCGTAGGGGTTTTACCACGTGAAAACATTGGTGTGTTGATCTTTGATCTGGTTATGTGAGTGGTTACTGAAAGTGGTCGTCCTCTGTTGGATCACATGTGTTGTTGAACAAGAGGCGTAACTAATCTACATTGTTTATCTTTCTCTTTAATTTATCTGCAAGTTATTCCCATTTAAGTGATTTGATCTCAACTTAATAATCTTTAAAAGTACTTTCTTATATGTCTTGCAATTTACTTTCTTTTAGCATTGTATAACCTTGCAATATCTTGTTTCAAGCATTTTAAGTTTCCTTGCAATTTCCATTTAAGTACTTTACTTTTTCAAGTGTTAATATTTCAACTGATTTCCTTTTACATTGCAAGCACACCTTCTTTAAAGTACAACATTGTAATCACTTCCAACTAATCTAACTCAACTTAATTCATTTAATCTCAATTTAATTTTAAAGCCTAAAATTTATCTAGCTTAATAGGTCACCAACCACCGTCTTAACTTTTCTAACAAAAAGAGAATTTAAGGAAGAAGTGGGGGGTGCTAGATCAAGGATGGTCTCACAGCACTAGGTATCCCCCTTGTGGAGTACTTTTTTTCTTGGATTGAATTGTGGAGCTAGGGTGTGGCCTTGTTTGCCTTACTTATTGAGCACCCAACAATTTTTTTGGTACAAGCGGGGAAAGTTCTTGGGCTGTCACTTAGTCTAGGATTCACACTTCACCTTAAATAAATTAAACAATCATAATCTAATCCACTTAACCTTGGGAAATCTACATTGATATCTTTACGATTTATGCTTAAGTTGTATTGCAAGCACTTCACTTTTATATCTACTTTCAATTTTAATTAAGAATTTGTGGGTTTGACTAAGTAATCTAGAGTTACGCTTTATCCCTTTGAGACCTTAATTCAACGTTTAATTTTGAGCTTAAGTTGTATTTTGGCGTGATTAGTCTCCTCCTTTGAAGTTGTGCATCCCTTAGAGGCTTCTTCATTGTTTGGAGCTTGTGATTGTGTATGCTGGTGAAACTTCCCCTTGAGTTGCACATCATTTGGAGGCACTCTTGTTTGGGATAGTTGGCTTGATGTGTTGTGATTAACTTTTCCTTTAACAATATCTTATTTACCTGCACACTCAAGTTCATTACAAGTTAGTTGTTTGATTAGTTACTTTGCTTGGTATAATTTGTATCTATTGTATTTTTGGTGTACCCTTTAGTTAGTCTTTGTATTAACTTTGTAGATATTTATTTACTTAATTATTTTGTACCTAGTCGTAATTGTAAATCTTGTATCTAGTAATTCATTTTGTAATCTAATTGTAATCTTTTATAAAGCATAATGCCTTTAACTTAGTTGACCCCATTACCCAACCTTAGGCACTAGTCTTAGTTGACCTAGGGAAAGGTTTGCTTGTGCATTGAAATTTTACATTTGCATTGTTGACTCTCATATCGGTTAGATCCCCCTAGACCTTCTAACAATTGAAATTAACTCCTAGACATAATCTCTTAACTCACATAGTAACTAGGGCCTACCCCCCTTGGCTTCCCTAGGAGTAAGCCTAGACGAAAGAAGTTCAAGGCGAGGTGATAGTGGACTTGAACTTAGACATTGTGTCTCCGAGGACACACTAAGTGGATCGAGACTTAATCCACGTTTGCAAGTGTGTATAAGGACAATAACAAATGGTTTCTATTGTTGCTTCTTATTCCACGTGCTTCTGAAGAATTGCTTGTCTTATTTCATGGTTACTGTTGAAACTTCCACTTCCACAACCTCTAGCAACACCTTTATTGCTGGATGATATGCCTCTTCCTCTAATTGAAATTTGAGATCTAAAAGCTTGCTCAGAAGAGATACTAGCCGATCTATTCATCTTTTGTTCATGGATTTGCAAGGAACCCATAAGCTCATGAGGACACATTTGAGTTAAATATTTTGACTCTTCTATTGCTACCACAATAGAATAAAATCTGGGAGCAAGACTTCTCAAGTTTTTTCTATGATTCTTTGATCCTCGATAATGTCTCCATTAGTTCCAATTTGATTAACCAAGATCATAGTGCAAGTAAAGAAATAATTCACTAACTTAGACTCCTTCCTTTGCAAATTTTCCATATCTCTTCGTAATAATTGTAACTTGACAAGCTTTACCTTGTTGTTGCCTTGGTATGCAAATCGCAAAGTCTCCCATGCTTGCTTGGATTTTTTAGCTATTGTTATCCTTGGAAAAATGGAGTCTCCCATAGTTGTCTGTCTGTATAAAGGAAAGAGTCTTGGCATTCTTCTTCGTGTTCTCCTTAAGTGTGTTCCTCTTATCTTGAGTGAGTGCAGGGGAAGCCATTTTCAACAAGCTCCCACAACTCTTGAAAGAAGAAAAAAATCTTCATCTTGATGTAAGAGACACTATAATTTTTCTCATCAAAGTGTGGTACTTGTTGACACATGTTGTTGCTCCTAACCATCTTAAAGAACCACAATATAAACACAAAATAAATAAAATATTTGCAGAAAAACAGAGTACTTCACACTAATGTATATCCAAAAAAAAATTAAAAATAAATAAATAAATAAAAATATTAAAAACAAAATCTAGTTACATTCAATGTTGTTGCACAATTCTTCTTTTCTGAAAATACTTTCTACTATTTTCTTCTGCTATCTAAAACGAATAGATCTCCACTACTTATTAAAAACAAAGCTGGAAAATATCCTACCGACTCCATTGGAAATTATCTATAATCTATTTGAGAAGATCAAAAGTTGTCCTAGACAGAAGTCAAAACAGGTTGCAAGACATTTATCTCAGATTATTACATTACAAACTAATCCTCAAGCTTATATTCAACATGAATAAGGTGCCGAAAAGGTTCGTTGGTTACACGCTGCTACACAACCATAAAATTGTTGATGACGGAATTTCCCATGCTCACCATGCAGAAAAACAAAACTGTCTCTTGGCCTCCAAACATTAAAGAACATAGATTTTCTTTTTCCAACATATTTGATGCCAAGATCGACTGGACGACTGGCACATTGCAAAAAATCTCTTAGCGTTAAACGTTTCTATTACTTGGCAGGAGCATTAGCTTATCGGGAGATGACATCCAACGTAATTCTAGTTCATATTCCCAGGGATACGGCTAGCTATTGCTAGACCGACACGTTTCCTTTAGGGCTTGCGTGTGGCTAGGCTTAATCGATGTTCAATGAGAATTCTGGCAGCGTTTAATCGCACCCTTCCTACATTCTCATGGACGCCCAAAACAAAGCTCTGAGCATGTACAAATGGCGACTAGAGCCAGAGAGCCAGACTAACGTTTAGACTTCCAGGATGGATAATGGAATGTCCCGACAACAGCTAGATTCTGTGGGTCGCCCTCCTGGAACTAGCCTGAGAGCGTGAGAATGTTTAGATGATACCACTGTGCATTAGGTATGTTTAGAGGCATTATTTCCAGCATAGATATACATAGTATAGTTTCTCCCGGAGCTAGAGTTCAAGCTCAGGAATGTTGACAACAAGGATTACCCAACGTTTGGACAGCAGTGAAGAAATGCGTGGGTCTTCTACTAAGCTAGGGTTCACATGCATCTCGGGCAACAAAGAAGGCGCATGTGGGGTCTCATGAAAGCTAGGGTTTGGACGTTGATATTGGGAAACAAAGAAGATGCGCTTGGAATCTCTCCTTGAGTTGGGGCTTACACACACAAAGCTTGGACATCAAACCCAAGTCGTGTGCAACACATGGGCTTCCTGAGGTTTGCATGGTCATGATGGTTCCCATGACCTATTTAAATTCAAGCAACTTATTGTTTATGACATTCAGAGGTTAGAAACTCATCGGGAATTGCAATAGTCTTAAGATCACAGAAATTGATCTCAGAAATGGACATTCTGAATTAGGTAATTGTTGGCATGTTTGATAGAACTCCCGAATCTAGGTTCAGGTCATGGTTAGGTTAGACAGTAATGAAGATAAGCGTTGGGACACCCAAGAGCAAGGGCGATACATCCAACGGTGAAGTTTACTAGTTTTAATCACCATTATCAACTTACTCACACAAAATAATAAAAATAAAATGCAACAATAAAAAAAATAAAATGCAACAGATCACTCTATATCCACTCATTAAGGTATAGAGAAGCTATTCAAATTATAACCATTAATCTATAATAAAAGATAATGGCTAATTTAACCATATTTAGTTTAAAAATAAAATGCAACAATAATAAAAATAAAATGAAGCAGATCACTCTACATCCACTCATTAAGGTATAGAGAAGCTATTTGAATTATAACCATTAACATATAATAAAAGATAATTGCTAATTTAACCATACTTAGTACACATAGGAATTAACTCATTGAAACAAGATTTTTACTCTGGAATCTAATTAGGAACACTAATCGAATGGTGCTCAATATATTTTTCTTATGCAAGTCTATAAGTTTACAATGTTCTCCTCAACCAAAATCCATTTGGAAATGTGCAAGAGTGAAGAAATAAGGAGAGCTAGGGGGTAAGGGAAGGCCAACATGCATGGCTTTTACTTGTTTCCTTATCATTTTAATTATTCTTCTTTGAATTATCTCTTACTTGCTTATTAGTTTATTAGACGTTGGATTGGAATAGTAATTTTGTTTTGTAGGTATTGAGTCTTATCCATTATTAAGTCCCAATTTTTTGGGGGACTTAACAATGCCCCCTTGATGTTTTTTCTAATCGACCTTCCCGAAAATTTCTATTATTCAACCCTCAAACATCCCCTTATCCCCCTTCCCCACATATGTACACCCCTAATTTATTTTAAAAACCTTCCTTGCCCCCTTAATATGATCTAAAATAGTTAAAATGAAATTCAATATCTTAGGCATACCTTACACCCTAATAACCACCTTTTCTCGCATGGAAGGAGATACTAAATTCATCAATGGGAAGACCTAGTGTGTTGTCTCATCGACAACCAGCTAGATGTGCATGTATAGGATTTGGATTGGGATTTATTTCAAGGTTGATAGATTTCTCTAGTATTCAAGTTGGCCAACCTTGTTATCAACCAATTGCTTCTTTTGCCTTCAATAGATATTATCAAGTGAATGAGAATCCACCTGTATCTAAAAAATTTGGTGGGATAGGGATGAAGGCTTGCTTTTATCTAAGTAATAAACTAACCATACTTGATGAAGTTGGTTTAATGTTTGTGTATTAGATTCACATTGGCCCATTTTATGTAAATTTGATTAATCGATTCAAACTCCCTCATGGATTCATTCTCTTATGGGTATTCTTCGTTTTTGACATCAAGGTAACAATTGGATTTTGTTTGGTGCATTTTTTCATATCAATGAAGGATTGCTACAAATTTTTATTTTAGATTAAATCTTGGTAGCATATTATTGATTTCAAACTAAACAAATAAAACATAATCTACTCCAATAAATCTTAATGATATGCATGAGCCATCCACACAATGTTACACTATCTAAAGACAAATTTTAAGGACATTGTATTCCATTATTCATGTGCATACTATTAAAAGAACTAAATTTAGGTATCTACCAAACAAAATTACAATAATAGTGGATGGGTAAACATTGTGTCAAACTTATCAACAATCAAGAAACTACTTCATGTCTAGAATGGTTGAATGTTGTGGGTATCGAAGTACCATGTCATGTAATATAGATGGGTACCTTCTGGAAGTACTCCAAACAAAATTAAAATAATTGTGGATGGGGAAACATTGTGTCAAACTTATCAACAATCAAGAAGCTACTTCATGTCTAGAATGGTTGAATGTTGTGGGAAACAAAGTAACATGTGATGTAATATAGATGCGTACCTTCTTGAAGTACTCCATGACTTTGGTCCAATTACAATTTTTTTCCTTGTAATTTAAGCATGTTGTGGCATTTTTCATGATTAACTTAGTTTATTATGTATGATGTTTTGGATTATTGTTTTCATTATAGTCATTTGAAATAGTTATTATAATACATATGAGCATCCATGTTTGTAAGCATACCATGAGTATTTAGACTTTCAAAAAGTTTAGATATATGTTTCAAAAATTTTAGTTATATTAAGAATTAGAGATTCAAAATGTTTAGTCATATTAAAGAAATTTAAGAACTTCAAAGTTAAGGATTTAGTTAAATGAATGATTTAATTTTATTATTGTTTTTTTCAATCTTTTAAGTGAGGATGAGGTGCATATGTGATGATGACTCTCAACAAGTGTTTAATTATATTAAAAGATATTTTAGAGTTGGGAGAGGTATCTACTATGTGGTATTAAATGAAAAACCCTTAAAACAAATAGTTCATTGATAACTGAGAGATTAATTCAAGATTGATTTAATTGTTAATGAAGATATGTTAGGTTTTAAGTCACTTTCAAAAAGTTAATTAAATTTCTATTTCCAATTTTACTTTTCTTCTCACCTAAGCATAATATGTAAACAAGTTTATGGATTTGAATATGATTTTTCATTAATAAAACTTATAATTTTCATTAACTTATTTGTGTTTTATTTGTAATTGAAATTATGAAATTTTGATATGAATAGAAACTTAATAATTAGAACCTCTTATTTTTTACTAAGTTACATAAATATATGTTAAAAACTTGTAATGTAATTTGTAATGTATTTATATTTATATATTACACCATCTTATATCCATTTTAATTTAAGATTTAACAAGAGTTGAGAGAGATCTAATTTTTTAAGGTGCAATTTTTTTTAAGAAAAATTTACACTTCAAGGAATTTGATCCCTATTAATATCTAATAGATTCATAGTTGAAATGGATCTAAGTTGGTATAAAATTGTGATTAGAACTAAACTTTTATTAGAAAATGGAATTCATTTTCTTGCTATTATATATTCATAACTGTTTTAAGAACATTATAAAGACTATGTTCATGCAAGTTATAAGTCTAGCTTGATGAACTATGAATTATAAAATTCTTTAAACAATCATATAAGTTAAAAGGGCAAATAATGACATTGTTCTATGTGAAATACTAAATTTTGGAATTCTTTTAACGATCAAAAATTGATATATGTATCTATGTGGAAGCATTTTCGTCCCTTAAGTTGTGTCTCTTAGTCTTCTTCATATGCACATAGACAATGCTTATATAATTTTGTAATTTTATTAAATATTATAAATTGTAATGGCAATAGTAGTGCTGGTTGAAAAATTGGTTGATAGAAATAGTACAAGTTACCATAAGTGATTCATATCAGAATTTTTATGTTGTTGTAAAAAACATTAATATTAAAATAATATTTACATATTTTTAAACTTAGTATTACAATTTTTTTTTAAATTAACATTTTTCTATAAAACTAATATTTTTAAATTAAATATTCTTTTAAATCATCTCTATCTAATTCAAATTAATATTTTTAAAATTGATTTTAAAATAAATAAAAATTATAAATTTTAAATATTATTTTAAATTATATCCATCCCATTCAAATTAATATTTTTAAATTTAATTTTAAGATAAACAAAACCAAAAAAAAATCAAATGTACCCCTTAATGCTTCGTAACTGACATGAAAGTATTATAAATTCACCACACTTCAAAACAAAGTGAAAACTTAAAAACCATCTGATAAAAATTTAAAGATCTAAAATGCTCTCAAATTTAGTGAACAAAATGGTACATAGAATTAACAAATCGTTCTTAAGACTGGAATTATTTGACTGTTTAAAAAAGCTGCACCATTAGATATGAACGAATATGAACTTTCAAAAGAAATTATACTAAGAAGATCCCAAGGATTCGCAAGCCAAAAATCATTTAAATAGTGTAATTTGCCCCTATATGTGGATAATAGCCAATAACTATCCTGCCGAAATAATTATATAGTTTTTACCTCCTTCCACAAACAGGAAAAAGAAAAAACACTTAATTTTCTCCTGTACCGTCGATCTGAACTTAAATCGATAGCAGATTCTGTTCATCTAACGAATATGGAGAAAAATAAAGTCAATTGTTGTTTACTTTATTCGATGTCGTTGGATGGATGAAATTTGCAATCGAAAGAAGAGTAGTACTATTTTGTTTTTCTCAATAAAACTTGGAAATAATGGAGAAAGCATCAGTTGTAAGCACCAGTTATAAGCTTCAGTTGTGAGAGTTAGTTGTGAGAGTCAGTTGTAGGCGTGTTAAGAGTCAGTTCTTAGTTAAGAGTCTAGCTGTCTTTGGTTTGCATGTAAAATATTCCGGAGAGTCTTTTCCTATATAAAGATGTAATCCATCTTCATTAAATATACAGAAGTGAGTGTAGCCTCACTGTGTTTGTTTGCATGGTTTATTTTATCTTGGTATCAGAGCCATGAGAGTGAGGTGTGTAAATTCTAGAGGTTCGCAGGTCTCTCCTCTTGTACAGTGCAAACCTATATTACTCAGACTTTCGTGCATGCTCGGAACCAAAAAAATTTGCAGGGTGTTGTGCATTTAAGTGCGAACATCCTTCACGATTCCCGCAACAAAAGTATTCGAGACCTGAGAACTCCCCGCAGCCAGGTAAAGGGTGAGGTGCGAACTCCCCGCAGTGAACTCTAGCGTGAGGTGCGAGAACCATGGTATTTATGCATGCATGGAAGGCAAATCTTGAATTTTGAAAGTTTATATAGTTTGCATGTGTTGGAGCTTTTTCTTACGAGCGTAAGTTTTTCAATTTTACTGCGTGGGTGAGTATTCTTGCATGCATGGAGTTTGCAGCGTAAGTTTTCATGCAGTGAGCAAATCGTGGAGTTTTTATATAAAAGTCTTTATATATGAGTCTTTATATGAGCTTTAATTTTTAAGAGGTAAAGGTGGAGTTATAAAGTTTATTAAAGGAACTTTATGATAGTTTCATAAGAGGAAAAAGTGGAGTTATATATTTTATCTTGGTAAAAGTGGAGTTATAAGTTTTTTTTAAAAGTGGATATTTTGGATATTAAGATGCATGCATGATTTAAGCTGAGAACAGAGATAGATTTGGATCAGTGGATCCGAAGGCAGAGCGACAGACTACTCAGCACAGAAGAAAACTCGACAGAAAGTTGCATATCCTTGGTGATTCACTTGCAGAGAATATCTTGCAGCGATGGTGAATCCACTAGCAGAGACCTACCTTAGCGAAGCCAACAAGATAGATGGCTCGAACTTCATTAACTGGAAATTCAAGATGCAGACGCTCATGGAGGGCTATGGTGTCTGGAACATTGCGAATGGAACTGAACTGAAACCTGATGCGGCTACAAGTGCGATAGCAGCACAGATCCAAGACTGCGAGAAGCGCGAAAACAAGGCAAAGGTATTGTTGCGCATGTCTGTTAAAGATAGCATAATTCCACATATTAGAGATGCTACAAATTCTGCTGCAACGTGGACAGATCTTAAAGCATTGTATGAAACTAGCAACACAAATCGCTTTTTGTTCCTGAAAACTAAATTGCTAGGCATTAAGATGGATGGAAACGAATCTATTAGTTCATTTTTGGGTCGCATTAAAGAGGTGAAAGACAAGTTAGTAAATATAGGGGAAACTATTTCCAATACTGATATAGTGACTATTACCTTAAATGGTATGCTAGAAGATTATCATATGTTCATAACAGGTCTTGCAGCAAGGGAGAAACCCCCTACGTTTGAAGAACTGACAGGTATTTTGCTGCAAGAAGAAGAGAGGCACGGGAATCTGAAGCCTCAGAGTAAAGATTTGGCATTGTGGTCAAATAATAAATTTGCGAGAGGGAGATCAGAAGTAAGAGGCAGAGGAGGCAGTTCATGGTAGAGAGGCGGTTCATGGTAGAGAGGCAGTTCATTGCAGAGAAGACAATCTCCAAATCAAGGTATGCAATCTGATAGGAATGAGTCAAAGAGTTTTTTTTATTGTGGTCGACCTGGACATATGGTTAAAGACTGTCATAAGAAGAAAARTGATGAGGCTAGGAATAAACCTAGAACACATTCAGGTCATTATGCAGAAAAATCTTCAAATCAAGATCACAGATTATTTATTGCTAGTGATGATATTGATGAACCCCTGAATTTTGACTCACGAGATCTTAGGCTATTTGTGTTTAACGTTGTTTTATCTGCTGAAACGGATGATTCTGATGCCTGGTTTGTGGATTCCGGAGCATCAGTACATATGACTTGTAATAAAAATTGGTATGCTAATTTTAAAGAAACACAG
>JZKD02S1673063.1:1087370-1107613 GCA_000966675.3 Picea glauca | reverse complement strand
CAATTCAAAAATAACAACATTTTATTGGAAACAAAGAAGAAGAAAAAAAAAGGTAAAATTGTCCCTTAAGACTTACATATATAGAATCAAAAGTAAGTACATCTATCAATTCAAAAAAATCCACATGCATTAGTTGTAACGCTACAAAAAAAGATATTGATCAAAAAATAAACTATCATATTCAGAGATTAACTCCCCATTGACATGTTCTTCCATCAACATATGGTTCTCATGCAAAGATAAAGTACTTTTGGATAGTTTATAATAGTGGTATTTAATTCTCTAATTATATGAAAAAATGTCAAGGATTGAAAGGTAGATGCAAAAATTTTCAAGCTTTTCCCCAAGAATTCTAGAGACACGTTGGAAAGTTGTAACTAGTTGTTCATCCACCCAATAGCAATTTTGGAATCCCCAAAGACTTGCAATTCCTATACGTCTGACCTCGTGACATATTTAAGTAAACGAAACAAGGCCTAAAACTCACCATGGTTGTTTGTTCCCAAGGCCAATATTTGATTTTCCTAGATCGATATGTTGCTTAGATATGTGTAACACAATATCGATTACACATGCCCTCCTGACATGCAACATACAAAAATCCCCATGCCATTTTCTTGTTGATATAGACATCACTTATAACCCTATCATTTTTCGACCTCGGCTTGTAGTTGACCATAAGTGCCAAAGATTGTTGTGTGATTTTAACAATAGACAAAACCTTTCCTTCAAAGATCCCCGCATTTCGTGTTAACCAAATATCCCATGATACAATCATGGGTAGAACACAAAGATCCTTGAGAATTAAAACCTCAAAAATCTCTTTGAAGGAAGCGATTTCAATGTCCTTTTTCTATAGGTGAGTCAATCCCAGTGTCTGCTCAATCTCCTTTCAAACCTAATAAGCGTAGGCACAAAGAAGGAACATGTGAGTATTTGTTTCATTAAAATTATTACAAAGATAACACATGTTGGGACCTTGCTTCCCTTTAGTTTGCATTCAATCCCATGTAAGTACATGGCCTTGTAGAACCAACCAGAAGAAATGTGTGTTCATCGACATAATAGCAATTTTGGAATCCCCAAAGACTTGCAATTCCTATACGTCCAACCTCACAACATATTTAAGTAAAGAAAACAAGGCCTAAAACTCACCATGGTTGTTTGTTCCCAAGCCAATATTTGATTTTCCTAGATAGAAATGTTTCTTAGTCATGTGTAACACAATCCCAATTACACACACGCCCTCCTGACACACAACATAAAAAAATCCTCATGCCAGTTTCTTGTTGATCTAGACATCACTTATAACCCTATCCTTTTTTGGCCTCTTGGCCCGCTTGTAGTTGGCCATAAGTGCCAAATATTGTTGTGTGATTTTAACAATAAAAAAAAGCTTTCCTTCAAAGATCCCGACATTTCATGCTAACCAAATACCCCATGAGACAATCATGGGTAGAACACATAGATCCTTGAGAATAAAAACCTCAAAAATCTCTTTGAAAGAAGAAATTTCAATGTCCTTTTACCAAAGGTGAGTCAATCCCAGTGTCTCCTCAATCTCCTTTCAAACCTAATAAGCATAGGGACAAAGAAGGAACATGTGAGTATTTGTTTCGTTAAAATTCTTACAAAGATAGCACATGTTATGACCTTGCTTCCCTTTAGTTTGCATTCAATCCCCTGTAAGTACATGGCCTTGTAGAACCAACCGGAAGCATAGATACCCCATACGTCTGTGTACCACCATTTGACTTCAAAATCTAGATTGTTATTATGTGCTTCACACCCCAATTTAGTCCAGTATGCCCCAACATAATTTTTATATATCCAACATAGTTACTTGTAACATATTGTAAATATGAATATAGTTACTTGTAACATATTCATCTATATTCGTATTTACAATATGTTACAGGTAACTATGTTGGATATATAAAAATTATGTTGGGGAATACTGGACTAAATTGGGGTGTGAAGCACATAATAACAATCTGGATTTTGAAGTGAAATGGTGGTACACAAACATATGGGGTATCTATGCTTCTGGTTGCTTCTACAAGGCCATGTACTTATAGGGGATTGAATGAAAACTAAAGGGAAGAAAGGTCCTAACATGTGAGTCAATCCCAGTGTCTCCTCAATCTCCTTTCAAACCTAATAAGCATAGGGACAAAAAAGTAACATGTGAGTATTTGTTTCGTTAAAATTCTTACAAAGATAGTGCATCATAAGACCTTGCTTCCCTTTAGTTTGCATTCAATCCCCTGTAAGTACATGGCCTTGTAGAACCAACCATAAACATAGATACCCCATACATTTGTGTGCCACCATTTAACTTCAAAATCCATATTGTTATTATGTGCTTCATACCCCAATTTAGTCCAATATGCCCCAACATAATTTTTATATATCCAACATAGTTACTTGTAACATATTGTAAATATGAATATAGTTACTTGTAACATATTGTAAATATGAATAGTAGTAGATGATAGGAAAAGTCTTCAAGAGACATAGTCGGTTGATCTGGTTCCAGGTTAAGATTCAGTGCCCAATACATATGCATCCACAACCCTCCTTCGCTAGGTTCATAATCTCAGGGATCCCATTGATTTGATCCATAGCTAGTCGATTACCCAGTCCCTAGTGAGGTTGATGTGTTGTCGAAGGTATGAGAGACAAAGAGAAAAGAAGTTATTTGCAATGCTTTCTCCTCATGCATAGACAGACACATAGATTGCAGCCCTTGGTTTTGTTCCTTCCTAGAACCCATTAGAGAGTCGTAGCTCATAGTTACAGTTCCTCTTTTACAACCAACAACATCTAAACTCGCAACATCTGTTTGAGTTTGATAGCCATTACCCTGCCCAACATCTCTTCCGGTTCGAGAGACAATTATTGATACATCCATTGGATATCTGGCCTCTTACCCACCACCATCTCACCCACCATCAATGACAGATCAAGATCCTATAGGTGCACATCCAGTAGATATGTCCCTAGTCATTATAGGTGGGGGCAGAGCAAGCATACGAGCCAGGATCTTGAACGGAAATAATAGGAGAAAAGGTAGCACCGATGGAGAGAAAAGATCCACCTAGACCTTAGGTTCGGTTCCAAATTCATTTCCAGTTGTAGGGGTAAAGGCGTGAGATCAATGTAGGTTGGAGTCTGGCCCTGACAGCCTCATCCAGGACTATCTTAGAGAGAACTAGTGGAAAGGAAGGCATGGTATGGTAAAGTGACTTAGTGAATCCATTATCATTCAAATGACTCAACCCTATTTCTATGACATTAGGAAATCAACACACATGAGAATGAATCAATCAAAACGTGTGCTCCCTCCCTCTCTTTATTATGAAATATCAGAGTCATCCCTCATCGAGGAATGATTCTTTCTTTTTTCTTTTAACCTTCTTCTAATGTTATGAAATTTTACACGAACCCCTACATGAACCTTCAAGTATATTCAACACCTTTCCTTCAACAAACTCCCTGAGCGACTTCATTCTCTTAAGGGAAAAACAAAAGGATAATCATTCTCCAGAATCCTAAGCAAACCTCAGGTGAACCTTGAATGAACTTTTACTCAGAAGAAAAGATATAAACACACATTATGGAAGGATTTCTATTCATTTTGCAGAAAATATTCACATAATTTTTTAGACTTACAAATGCGACTTACAAACGCAAATTCACAGCTTTCAACCATAGCACATTTCAGGATACCTCAGACCTAAGTGGAATATAGCTCGACCTCAGGAATTATCTGGAAACCCTTCGTCTTCTGGTGCTACTAGAAACTCTTTAAAAATAATTGTGATTTCTTCCACTTTAGTTCATAGGCTCCCAACAGAGTACTCCCTGTGCAAACTATCAAAATCATGATAGAAAGACTCAGAGATCAAACAAGAGGGAGCTCAGAAGACCAATACCAACAAACTTGTGAGTTCTACCACTTTAGTTCACAGGCTCCCAACGGAGTAGTCCCTGCATAGAATATCAAACTCATGATAGAAAGACTTGGATCTCAGACAGGAGGGAGCTTAGAAGACTAATAATAACCAAGACTCTAAGAATTGATGCCTCAAATGAGTGGCCCCGAGCCTTATTTATAGACTTTCTCTAGACGTCAGATCAACAAAACATGCAAGAATCATCCTAAATGGTCGACAAACTCTTTTAGTACAGACTGACAGACTTTCTGTAAATGCTTTACTTTCCAATACATTCCTTAGAATGTGGTCCAAACCACACCAAACATTGGAGAAGTGCTCCGAGTTCTAAGTATTTTCATGAAAATAAAATCATACAGAGAAGATAATAAGCATGATCACAATACATCCCCATATTATATTTTTAGGAAAAAACTCCACTATTTTCCCAATCTTTTGAGTAAAGATTACATACTATGATTGTTCGCCCTTGGAATGATAGTGTAGAGATTCTCGTTTTTACAAGCCATTGGAGATGATGAGTTGCATACATTGACAAGACCATGTCATCAATAATTCTATCAGATTCAAAGAGATCATGGATTTATCTTAGTGGAATATATTTGGATGTGCATTATATATTTAAGTATGTTGGGTCCACTACGCTTTTGTTGATGCCAAAGTCTTTCCACCAATCTAATAGACAAACATGATTTAATCCCCTCATACTAGTATATACACTTCTTAATTTCAATAATGTGAAATATTTATTATTCCTATTTTCTTTCCTGAGAAAATTCCACCATGCATTTTTGTATTCATTGTAATTCATGTATGTTCTGAAAAACTTTTGTGTGGGATATTGATCTGGCCAAAGGGCATAGGAGCAGGGGCCTATCAAGTGAAATATATTGATGACATAATCCCGTATTATTATTAGACCGTTTCCAAATCAAGTTTATATCTCTGAAGGTGTAGCATAAAGTTGAAGTAGCATCATCTGCAGCTCTGGTCGATCTTTCATAAATCATGTCTGGAATGTTTCTAGTATAAAATGAGGTTCTTTTGAGTTCTGGAACATAATTTGGTAGGAGATGAATTGGCTACAAATTCATATCGAGAACTTCAGTTCTTCTGAGAATCCATGTAGGTTTCCATAATTGGTCATATACTTCCCAATCTTCATTATCTAGGATATTCCTTATGTTTTCACCTCCATTTTTTCATTCAGTAACAATGACCAGACAATGGCTTTCTACATTTGATCTTTCTTGTTTTGTAACCATGTTCACTTTTTCTCACTCTCTTGCACATGCTCGCTTGAATGTTTTCCCTACTGAGAAAATCGGGGATAGAATTTTTAGAGCCTTTGATGTGTTCAATATCAAAATCAAAATTTGCAAATAGAGCTTTCCATCTTGCAAATTTTTCTTCACTTAATTTAGTGATTTTCTTATGTAACACCTTGTCCATTGTAGCAGCATCAGTTGTAAGCATAATTTTTTTATTGATGAGTGTTTTCCCTTGACCAAGTTTTGTGGATTCTTGGTCATGTTTGACCTATTTTTGGGGCTTCAACAGGCTGTCGAAGACAGAGCACAAGACGAAGCAGAGATCACGGGATATCAACCCCTTTTTAGGGATTTTTGGGTTTGGGGACTATGTAACGTGTATGGGAATGTCGGCCTATGGGTTTACCCATGCTTAGGACCACTTTTGTAATGTATATATAGAAGACTAGGTGATGTAATAAGAGAGGTGGTAAGTAGTGCTAAATGCTAGAGATCCAATTTGTGTGATCAAGGGATTGTAAGAGTGTTAAGTGATAAGTACCTGGTTTGAGTATACTATGTGACACTTACAGAGCTATGTGCAAGTAATTGTAAGAAGGATTGGTGTTGTACCCTAGCTCGAAGAAGGAGGATCGGGTGGAGTGCACGCAGATCTCCTGTCTTCTGCGAAGTAGGACTTTGATGCTATGTGCCTGTAAAAAGCTTGAAGAATATAATAAAGAAGAGAAGAGTTGGTGGAAGTAGCCCCAGGGTGGGGGTGAACCACGTACATGTTTTTTTGTTCTACTTTGTGTGATGTATTGATGTGTTTATGTCTTTACTTGCTAAGTGCTTTGATATAGATAGATAGATCTATTTATGCTTTGTGCTAATGATGTATATGGATGTTAGATTTGACCTATGTGAATGTTTTTAGTGCTTGAATCTGCTAGATCTAATCTATCTTTCTATGCTAAGTGCTTAGATACATCAGATCTGAATGAATGATGTGATCTCTATTTTATCTGTGGAGTAGATAGTGGTTAAATATTGATGAACTGTTTGTGCTAAGTTCTTTGTTAAGTATTACAATCACAGATCTATGTCCTAGATAAGGTTGAAAACACTAGAGTCCTGCAACCACCCCTGCCTCTACCTTGGGTGAGACCTCATCTACTTCGCAAGTGTTTCCGAAAGGGTCGGTAGTTAGGGTTTTGTTGGTGCGTTGTTGTAGCATTGAACCCTAGGTCTACCCCTGTGCCAAGAATGAGATATATTTCAAACTTATTGATTTCATTGAGAACCACCTTTATTTCTTTGTCAATTGTTGCATAGTTATTTTTGTTGTCAATCTAGGTCCTTGAAGAAAATTGTATTATCTCTTCATGTGGCTTTGATCTCCTTGCCTTAACTTGTTTAATAACTACTCCCCATCCTTGGTCACCGCCATGGAACTTCGATAGAGGAATATTTTGATATTATTAAATTTACTGAGGACAACGCACCATTTTCTATGTTACTAGGAAAGCCTTGGATTGAAAGAGATCAGGCCATATGGAAGGAAGAAGAAGTTTTAGAGCATAATAAGCAAGAGTTAAAATATTTCATGACTAGAAGGATCGCACACTTGATTGAAGAACAGAAGAACAGATTGAATCTATTTAACACCAACGACTTGGATGTCAACATTTCAATAACATTAGAGGACCCACAAAAGACTGCAGTACCTACTCTAGATAAACAAGAAGTATTACCCTTGAATCTTAGGAAAGAATCTCGACAGAGCGAGGTAACTATGCCAAAAGAAGATAAGAATTAGAATGGAAAAATGAATACCAAGACAAATCTCACTGGAAATAAAGCTAGAAAACTAAGTAAGAAGAGAGATAAGATCGACAAGCTACAAAAGGTCCCAAAGGGAACTTCGCAAAAGGAAAATTTGAAAAATTGGAACTTCGTCGGGATAACATAACAACATCACATTCCACTTTGCCAGGGCGAAGCAATATAGACATTGGGAATGAGTAGAAAGGAATTTATGGTTCACCACCATACCGTTGGACGATGCCATAATGGACAAAATAGAGTTAATGAAGGCTTCTCTCCCATTGGAAGAGATCTGTTTCCATGTTGTCTATTTATCCCGTCGTGCCATGCACCGAGAACACTTTTGCTAACCGTGAATCTGAGCCCGTAGACTCGTTGATTTTGCACAGTGATCATTGCGTTATTTACCTCTATCCCATTCTAGTGTCTAAGTTACTCCTTGAACCCAATATTTCCAACCCCAAGCGTGTATGTCAAACGAGTTCAGCAGTGTGGAGAAAGTTTTTCAATAAGTTCTCATCGACCTCATGACTGAAAGAGTAATGTCAATGTCTACAGGTGTACAAGCTACATCAACGAGAACAATGAAAGCCTCTCCATCGACTTCTCGCAGAGCAACTCGAAGTAAAAGAAGCGGTTAGCAGAGCACTTCACTCTGTGAAGGTCTTAGAAATAAAGGCAGAGGACCGAGTCATTCATCAAGTAGAGTAGCTCGTAGAAGCTATCCAGTAGCTACAACAACACATAACAGACTTAGAGCTCTGCACAATGCCCGAGACTTCGCATGATGTAAGGGATCAAAGAGAAGAAACATCTCGAAGCGCAGTTGAAAGGATAGAGTCCCTTGCCATGGAATGCAAGCAACTAAGTAATCGTAGTGCCCAGACGTATGAGCAACTCACCGAGAACCCATAATTGTAGGCACTAGAGTCACAACTCCAGGAAGCGAAGCAGCAAGCAGAGACAATACAGGCACAGTTGAAGCCCCTGTTAGCTATGGAAAGAATGAAGCGATCCCAAGAGAAACGCACCACCCAGCAACAGATCCACACTATCTAGAGCAGAGTTATGGAAGTAAATCAGAGGCTCCAACCTATACAAGATAAGTCTTACCAATTTTTCACAGAGGTCGAAGGCTGAGTAGCAGAACTGGAGTAGGTTTTCACCGCAACTAAACATTGCCTAGAGGGACCTATCAACAAAACAGTCATCCAAGAGTTCGATGAATATGAGGACGTGTCTCAAAAACAAGTCCAAGTAGCTCAAGCCAAACTCGAGGCTTTTGAAGTAGAACTACCCAGACCAGAGTGACTCGGGACGAGTCATAGGTGACTGTTGGGGGCTTGTTGGCACTTGACCAAGTTTTGTGGATTCTTGGTCATGTTTGATCTATTTTTGGGGATTCCACAGGTTGTCAAAGGCAGAGCGCAAGACGAAGCAGATATCGCGGGATCTCGGCCCCTTTTTAGGGATTTTTGGGTTTTGGGACTATGTAACGAGTATGGGAATGTCGGCCCATGGGCTTAAATATGCTTAGGCCCACTTTTGTAATGTATATATAGAAGACTAGGCGATGTAATAAGAGAGGTGGTAAGTAGTGTTAAGTGCTAGAGATCTGATCTATGTGATCAAGGGATTGTAAGAGTGCTAGGTGCTAAGTACTTTCTTTGTGCATACTATGTGAGACTTGCAAAGCTACGTGCAAGTAATTGTAAGAAGGCTTGGTGTTGTACCCTAGATTGAAGAAGGAGGATCTGGCAGAGTGCCTGCAAATATCTTGTCTTTTGTGGAGTAGGACTTTGATGCTATGTGCCTACAAGAAGCTTGACAAAGATAATAAAGAAGAGAAGAGTTGGTGGACGTAGCCACAGGATGGAGGTGAACCATGTACATGCTGTGTTGTTATGCTTTGTGTGATGTATTGATGTGTTTATGTCTTTACTTGCTAAGTGATTTGATATAGATAGATAGATCTGTTTATGCTTTGTGCTAACGATGTATATGGATGTTAGATCTGACCTATGTGAACGTGCTTAGTTTTTGAATCTGCTAGATCTAATCTATCTCTCTATGCTAAGTGCTTAGATACATCAGATCTGAATGAATGATGCGATGCACTATTTTATTTGTGGAGTAGATAGTGGTTAAATATTGATGAAATGTCAGTGCTAAGTGCTTTGTTAAGTATTACAATCACAGATTTGTGTCCTAGCTAAGGTTGCAGACACTGGAGTCATGCAACCACCCCTGCCTCTACCTCGGGTGAGACCTCTTCTGCTTCCTAGGTGTTGTCGAAAGGGTCGATAGTTAGGGTTTTGTTGGTGCATTGTTGTAGCATTGAACCCTGGGTCTGCCCCTGTGCCAACAATGAGATAGATTTTGAACTTATTGATTGCATTGAGAGCCACCTTTATTTCTTTGTCAATTGTTGCATAGTTATTTTCGTTGTTAAGCCAGGTCTTTGAAGCAAAGAGTATGATCTCTTCATGTGGCTTTGATCTCCCTGCCTTAACTTGTTTAATAACTACTCCCCATCCTTGGTCACCATCATCGGACTCAACAATTTTAAAGAGTTCATCACTTGCAACATGTAGTATTGGAAAGTGCCCAACTTTAGATTTTATTTTTCTCACATCCTCATTGTGTTCTTGATTCCAAGGCATGGGATCCTTTTTGAGTCTGTCATTCAAAATTTTCTATCTTTAGCACAATCTTTATAAAAATGACTCAAATAGTTCAAGCTTCCTAGAAAGCATTGGAGTTGGGTCTTATCAATTATTTTATCTGGAAATTTTTCTGCAAATTCCACTACATGAGTATGAAGAGAAATTTGGCCATTTCAAATTGTGTGACCTAGAAATTTGACAGAGATTTTAAAGAGATCCATTTTCTTTTTAGAAATAACTAGACCAAAATGCTTGATGACCTTTAAAAACATATCCAAATGCTTGAAATGATGGTCTCTGGAATCCAATAAGACTAATATATCATCTATGTAGACAATCAGCCAATCAAAATATGCCTTTAAAGTTTCATCCATAACCCTTTGAAATTTTCTGGAGAATTCTTAAGATCGAAGGGCATAACATTCCATTCATAGTGACCTGCAGGAACACTAAATGTAGTTTTGAATTTGTCTTCCTCCTTTGTAGCCACTTGCCAAAATACAAATTTTAAATCAAACTTTAAGAATATCTTTGCATTTTCTATTCTATTGACCAGACTGGATTTGTAGGGTATAGGATAAGTTTCATCAACTAGGACTCAATTTAAAGGAGTATAGTTTACTACCAATCTTTGGACTCTTCGAATATGTTCATAATGTTTATTAACATAGAATCCATAACAATTCCATGGGCTAATGGATTCTCTGATCAATCCTTTTTCCAATAATCCTTGGATTTCTTCATAACACAATTTATGATATTTAGCATTCATAGGTATTTCTATGATTTTACAAGGCTTTCCCTCATAGCTATCTTTGTATGGTAATTCAACAAAATTAGTTTTTCTTTCCCAAAATGTAGTTGGGAGTTCTAAACATACCTGATCTTCAAATAATTTTGTAGTTGACTAATCCTGTCTTGAATTTTTAGCTCCTTTAGTTGTTGATCAATTCTCTGGTTGCTCTTCATTTGTTGGAGTTCTTGAATATTTTTCTCTTTATCTATAAGATTTTGAGACATTTAGAACATTTTGGACAAATTAGGGAATGATACAAAGGGAGCACAATTTTTCTCCTTGATATTGTAATAAAATATCCAAATTTTCCATTTGGTAATTTTTCAGAACCATGTGGTTCAGCAACAACCAAAAATGGAGTACCTAAAAGACAAGGTACTGGATTTTCTGCAAGTGAAAACTTCAGATTCAAGCAGTAAGGTCCAAAACATAACTTGACCCTTTCAACTTCATATTCCATCTTTAGGGTTTGATTACCTACCCCAATGGCTGCATTATTAATTTTTAACCAATAACAAGAAGGAATAGAATATTTATTCATGATGTTAAAATCTGATCTTGAATCGATCAATGCTTTCAATTTAAAGATTTGACCTTGAATATTCAACTTAATCATCACATSATATTGTTGATGTTGGATGGCCATTATTCTCATAGAATTCAAACCTTCTATAKAATTTGTTTCAAATGTACTAATGTTGGTATTTGCATWYWGAGGAATTTCTTCTAGGGAAGGCATGAATTGTAGGGTCTGGATTTGTTTATGTAACCCTCTTATTTCTTATCTAKCCCATGAATCATCTTTGTATCCAYCCTYAATTTCTTATTCTTTTTCAATCTTTTCTAATCTTTGCTTAATTTCTGCAACTTCCTTCTTAAGAATATTTATTTGTTTTCCCAAATCATGTATAGTCAAAGGTCTCATCTTATCATTTTGGTTTTGTCTAATAAACGACTTGGTATTCCTTTCAAAAGAAGCATCTATGAACAATGGCTTCATACCTGAGTTTGTGGTTGTTGTTGGTTGTTGAGATTTTACCATGGTTTTTAGAAATGAATATAAAAGTGCAGCCTTCATTTCTCCTTCTAGCAATTCTTTGATTTGTGCCAACATCTGAGCATCTCCATCAAGCTGATTTTGAGCCATACATATTTTAGGTTCTAGTTCATCTTCATCTTCTTCTTCTGCTTCATCTTCTGTTTCTTCACAACTTGAAGACTATTTTTGGAAAATACAAAACTTTGGATCTTTACAGCTGCAATCATTTTCTATAAGTAACATCTATTCATCAGAGGATTCACTAGTACAATAGTCAAATTTAGAAGTGTCAGTGGTCTGACAACATCCTTCTTGAAAAATATGAACTTCTTCCCTCTTAGGAAAATGATGATGTGGGTATTGATCTGTATCATGGTGACTTGAGCCACATCTGTTGCAATGAATTAAGATTATTTTCCTAGAAGACTCAGCCTTTTGTCTTGCCTTTTGTTGTGAGATCTTACCTTTATTATTCTTAGATTGTTCACCTTATGGACATCTATTATCTAGGTGTCATGCTTTCCCACATAACCAACACGTTAGGTTGGTCTTACTTTGTTGTTTGGAAGATTGCAATTTGATGTCTTCTGGGGAGTAATAATGAGACTTTGTGTATTTATTATAATGACCTCTTTTCCTCTTATCCTTTTGGTAAGACTTGGGCTTACCCTTATCATATTTTTGGAATCTTTGTCTCATGGTTTTCTTTTCCCTTTTCTTTCTTTTAACTGGATCATCTAGGGTCATACCATATTTTTTGCAAATAGATCTACTATATGGCAATTTTGATAGATTTTGTATTGAATTTGTAACCTTCATGTTAGCACACAATCCTACTAGGGAAGATGTAATGATTGTGTAAATCTCTCCCAGAGTATAAAGCTCATAAGGCTGAACAAAAGTTTTTGGTACTTTTAAATATTCAAAAAAATTGGTGGGGAGAGCAACAAGATATATTTGCTTCTAGATAAGGTTTTTGCTATCTTTTACTTCATATATCCTTTGTATCTATTCTATATGAAAATCATCATAATTGGACATTCTCTTACATTTCATTCCCATTAGAATTATGGCATGTTTATCACAAAGTTCTTGTTCTGTTCCACACCAATGCTCAAGAATGAATCTAGTTTATGCACCTATCATATTATTTTCTTCTTGGCCATCTTCTCTAAATATTATATCCCCATTTTCATCTTTAACTTGTTCATTTTCCATTTTCTCAACTAGGGCAGGTGAAGAATCTAATTCCCACCACTTAGCCAAAGTTCATGTAAATCATTGTATAATAGACTTACATGCTTCTATTTCATTTTTTCCTTTCATGCACATGACTCTGTAGGAAACATACATTATGTCTATAACTTGACGGATTTGGCCTATGTTCATACTATCTATGTTCCATTCTGGGAAATTTTTATCTGTAAATGTTTGTGCCTCTGGTAGCTTGCCTTTTCCATAAAGGTTTGGAGCCGGAACCCTAGTCATGTTCCAAGGAACTAGTTCTTTAGCAAGAAGAATATGATATTGTGTAACCAGAAGATGAGTTGAGGATGATTCTTCTTGTTCTGGGGGGAAATGGACTGGAAACCTTTTCTTCAGGAATGTAGACTGCAAAGTTTACTGATGAGACCTTTTGTGGAAATAAGTAAGAACTAGGAATTGGTTTGTCAGGAAGCTTTCCATATTTTTTTGATACTTTAATAATAGATTTCCCTATGTTTTTAAAAGCTTCACCTAATCCTTCCATTAGTTCTTCATGGTCTCTTTTCGAAGAGTCATTTTCACTTTCTAAAGTGTTTTTGATTTCAGAGACTTGGGAATTGACAGAGTTTATACTGGAAGCAACTTGATTTGTAGAGACTTGAAGTTGATCTATCGGTTTCTTCCTAGCATAGTCATTGGTTACAAAAGTATGTGTTGTTATCCCTCTTAGAGAAATATTTTTCCAATTTAATTGTCTAGACACAGTTTGGAGTCTTTTCTCTGAATTTGTTTGTTGATATTCTTTCTTGTGAATTATGAGGGGAGTAGCCTTAGTTTGTTTTTCCTCTTCTCCTTTAATGATTCCCTTAAAAGGGGGAAAAAAAAATTGTCCGGGTTGTTTGTCCATCTAAGACTTTCCATTTGTGTTTGGTAATGACACGTTCTTTGGAAGACATCATTTGAATTACTTCATTTTAGGAAAGTCGATACCATTCATAAAAGGATATCCAGAAATCATTTATTGACATATATGTTTTCCATTTCTCAGACAAATCTTTCCTTAGTTTTGCAGAAATAATGGCATTAAATTCTTTGTCTTGGGGATGAGTAAACATATACCAATTTAACATTCTCTTAATCCATTCTATGTTTACTCTTCTTCTAGGACATCCATTCACAAGGGAAACACATTTGTGCATCTCTCGGACTGATGGTTTTTGTAGTCCCGTGGCTAATGGATTTTCAAATCTGCAGGATGGAATTATTGCATCTGTTTGTTCAATATATCTTAATCCATATCTTGGAGTTCCCAGTGGTCTACAGTAGCTAAATATTTCTCTGAGCCTAGGATCATCTCAGGAATATGATGCATCATCAAGACATGGCTCTCATGTGGAAAATCTATGTCTGTTGTATCAGAACACTTTGGATGAGGACAACTTTCTTTTCAGATCGAGGCTCGAGAATAATCACTTCTGGGATTATGGTTTTTATTTATAGGAGAGCATACCTGAGGTTGGGTATTGACCAACTTAAAGCATAGAGGATATTCTCTTGGAAGAATAGAAGGTGATTCCATCCAAATGGGTTCATGAGTAAAAATGGGTGAATCTATGCCTTCAAATTTTTGAGATGGAAAAAACAATAATAAAAATCTATATAATAATAAAAACAAAATTAAAAAAGTTAGTATAAATTTCTCAATGAATGTAAAAAAAAACCTATATGATAATAAAAACAAAATTAAAAATAAAGATGCCATATGATACATGATTTCTTCCCTTTTAATTTTTCAATTATGAAATTAAGAAAACATTTCATATTTAAAATTCAAAACATACATCTTTATTATATCTAAAAAAAATTAAAAAATTATTATAAAAAAGTATGGGATATAGAACAAAGTTTAAGCTAGTATAGGATGTTGGTTAGTCTCAATTTACAATATGATATCGGTAGGAGATGGAGCTTTCTCCATCACTTAGCTTTTGTTTTCATTTGTGGTGAGGCAACGCATCTTGTCCGAGCTATCACAGCCAGTGTCGTTTACATGGTCGGATGTGTGGGGTTTGGAAATTCTAGCCAAATTTTTTTCATTGGAGGTGCCAAGACTTCCCTCTTCAACTATTTATTTGCCAGTGTTATAACCCTAAATTGCACTATCCCTGCTTACCTGGCATCAGGCCTACTCATTTCCCTTCATTGCCAAAGTCATGCTGAACAAACTCCTCAAAAACCTCCTAAATCAAGTAGCCCGCACCCTAACCTATCACTGGGCGCTGGTGAACGCTGGCAGGCCTAAGACAACACACGTTGGAACGTGGGCTGGCCCACCACAACAAGCGTTTACCTAACAAAGCAAAAAAATCAGGAAAGTTTCCGCCGGGACGAGAAGCTTTTTGTCAGTTAACTGGAACTCCCAGCCATGCATGGCCGAGAGTTCGCCTAAAACCCTAGCTCCTTCTAGCCTATAAAAGGAGGGGTAGGGGTACTATTCAAAGGAGAAAAAATCATAGCAAAGAAACTCTGCCAAATTGCCAAGTCCATTTTGTCCCAACCCTTTATCCTTTCCTCAAGCTTTAGGAGAATTTAAGCAAAGCCGTTGGAGGACAAAAGAAGAGGAGGAGCCCAGGATCAGGATCGTGGAACGGTGGCCGGTCTCTATAATCATTGTAAGTTGGTTCATATTGAGATTAATGAAAAAGATGCTTTTCCCGTCACAAATACATGAGTCTCATATGTTTTATTTAATTTATGTTTAATCTCTAACCCTCTAGTAGTTCAATAGCATGCATGCGTAGTTTTGTCTTGATTGCAGGATCGCTTTGTGGAAGGAGCAGCAACAGTAAGAGGATAAAAACTCAACGGAGGATTTACTTCAACCGTCGATAAAAAGGTTAGTTGATTCTTCCCATGTTTGCCTGAGAAAAAGGATTTTAGGTTTGGGTAGGAGGTTAAAAGTTATTTCTTAAAGGATCATGATCTGCATACAAGTTTAAAGCCCTAGCTTGTTAGTCCATAGGGTAGAATACCCCACAACAGAATTGGCGACTCCACTGGGGATATTTTACTCTTAGGGTTTCCGGATTTGGTTAAAAATCTTTTGGGTAGTTCAAAGAAGTTCAGTTTCTGTTTCTTTGTTTATTTTTTTGCCTGTTAGGTCAATGCTAGCAGGGAACCTGGTTATCAATACTAGTCTTCCTTGACTGACGCTTGACACTTATTCTCGGGAGACACAGAGCTACACGCGGCCTGCAGAAGGCCTACACGCATGTGCCCGCACCCTAACCTTCTACAGCCCGCGTTTGAATGCCTACTGTAGTGGTTTCAGTAGCGTGTAGAGCCCAGGAAGCTTAGGAGGCATTCCCCTCTTCCCTGTCAGAAGTTTTACTTCTCAGGGGGCTTTCTGGATCCTATCTGGGTTCTGGTGGTTTACTCTCTTGCTTTCAGTCTGCCTTTTGTGTTAGTTGTTCTTTGCATTCGTTTTCTTTTTGTAAATTTTCCTTTTCTGTTGAAGTGATAGCACCCAAGCCTTTCAGAGACCCTGGTTGTCAATGCTAGAGGCCTTTTTCAGGACTGGGCTGCCTATGTGTTGTTTTACCTCAGTTTTTATATATACCCGTGGCCTGTTTAAGGTTAGCCCGCGGGTACCCGCCCTCTGTAGAATCTCAGCACGCGTTTGCACGCGTGCTGTCTTGGTGACAGTCGCGGGCCTGATTGGTAGCTTTTCTGCTTGGGTGGGGCAGTCATCCCCTCCTGTGGTGAGAAGAGCTCCTCTCAGGGGTCTAGAGTCTGAGGCTGCACAGTCAGCAGGTTAGGGCATTTTACCCTTAGCTTGTGTTTGTTATTTGATTTTTTGATAGAAAGGACAAAAGAGAAAAAATATGTTTCATGGTTTTTAGGCAAGTGTTGGAATTGGTGCTTTCTTGATTGCTTTTTCATTTTGTGCTCTGATTCTTTTTGCGATCTGCACTTTAAGCCAGAGTTTTCTTTTCATTCTCTTGGTTTTGTTCTTGTCATCATTTTTCCTTGTTGCGTTATTTTGCAATAAAATAAAATAAAAAATTTCCTCCTTTCATTTTCTTCTTGATTTGAAGATTGTGTTGTTGCATCAGTAGCTAGGAAAGAAGTATTTTTGCATACATTTTTGCAGTGCATGTATAGTATAAGTAGCTCGCAGATCTGAGCGAAAGTCCTTCATATTTACTGCATGAAATCTTAGTAAACTTGAAAAGAAAAGAAGTCTTTTTTACTGAAAAAGTTGTTGGTTTTGCATTTTCGTAAAAGTTTGTTTCCAAATTTTTTTTTCATTTTTCTTTGAGTCTTTTTACACACCATCAGTTTCACTTACGCACCTTGAGACTTAAAAATCCCATTAAAAGCAACGCTAAATAAAATCAAGTAGACTTTTCTGTTTGTAGGGTGCATACACTAGCTCAGGAATAGGGCCTTGGAATAGGTTGGAGAGTAAATTCTCCAAGGCCACCTGAACCAAACATTGGAGTCTGTCAAATAGGGAGTGTAGAAGTCCAGTTATGGAAATTTATTCAGGACCCCCCTCTAACACAGGGGCTAAACACGAGGTCGCGTAAGGAAAGGTAGCGGAGATAACCCCTCCAAATCTGGACCGAGCGTTGTGGAGAACACATATAGAGGATTTGTTAAAGGATTCCGTCGTTTGCATTTTCCACGGAGCTTCGTGGGTCTCGAATCCGTTCAAGGTCCTGAGTCGTCTTCCGGACCATTTGCTCTCGATACCCTTGATAGGTTTCAGGCTTGATACCCTGCTCATTGTGGTCTACCCGACTGCCGACTGTACCCGCCTGATAACTGTTCATGTGCTGGAAAACTAGTTGCCAATATTTTCTAGGGACATACACAGGTGACTGCGGGGGTATACCGCGGTACCTAAGACGGACATCGGACCAACACTTTGCAGAGTATACCCGGAAGGTGCTTCCGTATTCGAGTTGCACTTGCACCGGTAAGTTGCTCTAGTGTTGGTTGTTGTAACTGTTCTTCCTACTAGTTTAGTGCTTGCTTGATTTATCTTCTAGGGGATTTCTTTTAGTGCGTGTTATTGTTTGTTCATGTAGAATACCTTAGCATGTCGTGAATCTTCTCACACAGTGGAGGATTCAGAGCTCCGCCGGTCACGAAGGCTTCTGGGCCTACCGCTGGTTATACTGGAGCCACCCCCGCCACCATTGAGGCGGAAGCTAGACCATCAAGGGTCTTTCGAAGCAACCGGGTATTTTGAGCCCGAACAACCCCCTGAGGCATCGACCGCAAATCTTGGATTGGTTGAAACCTCAAACACTGATACTTGGCCGGATATTATTGTGCCAATTCAATTCTACGAACGCATGTCAGTGCCTAACCCAGTTATGGAACAAATCACTTCCTCTGGGACTTCTTCCATTCCCATCACTGTTGCTACCACAAGAGAAGCTTCTCCTAACTTTCCTTTGTCGACGGTCCGGGCCACCATGGTCTCGGCCACAACTACGTCGCACAGTGGACCGATCCCATATATCACGACGGCCACACAACCTTACACACCTAGTGCGACAGGCGCTCCGTTTTCATACGGTATGCCTAGTTCAGGTACTAGTCTTGCACCCACTTCTTCCATTTCACAGACTTTGGGTCTGGGGACAGGAAGCTCAAATTATTCTCTGCAAGGTCAGCTTGGGGGCAGTACTATCCCTTTCAATGCTTTCCCTTACGCTGGAGGTCATATTCCTCCTTCGTCCCCGTCACTTGGTGGATTGCATCAGCAGTCCACCGGGCCAACTACACACACGAGTCTATTTGGAGTTGGGAGTCAAGGAATGCCTGTGAAAACTCTGTTGGTAGGTTCGTCACCGTTTGTCTGGAACAGGACGTTTGGTAATAACACTTTCGCATCTACTACTTTCCCATCAGGGGGCACACCCATTTTTGGACAGTCTACACCGGCACAGGGTACTATTCCTGTGCTGGGGGCACACATACCGGGACCTTGGAACTCAGGACAAGGATCCGTTCCTTCCTCTGGAATGCCGCTCTGGGGTAATTCTTTCCACAGTCAATGGAACCCCGGAAAGACTTCTATGCCTCTCCCATCGGGACTGGCATGGGGTAATCCTTCCCAAAGTCTGTCGAACACGATGAACACCCAACATCCAATGTCCTTCATGGGGAACCAGCAAATGATGTCTCCTCAAATGCAAAACCCTTACGCTGGTCAGAGCCATGGTTTCTACCCGAACCTGGGCCAGCAACCAAACTTTTCCTGGCAACCTGGTGCCAGTCAAACCCCAGGACCCTTTTATCCTGGCTATCAGCAACAACCTAAACTCCCTTTCTTGGCGACGTTACACTTGCCGGATTTAACACGGTTGTTGAATGATCCTATCTGTCACGATCCGTGTTGGCCTCCTATGCCCACGAAGTTGCCTTCGGACATCCCAAAGTTCGAGGCCAAGCCTAATGAAGATCCACGTGATCACGTGACCACTTTCCACTTATGGTGTTCATCTAACTCACTAAAAGATGACTCTGTCCAGTTGCGTTTGTTTCAATGCACCCTTATCGTGAGTGCCGCGAAATGGTACATAGAGCTTGATCGTTCACGATATTCCTCTTTTGGCGAACTGGCGATGGCCTTCCTTAACCATTTCCAGTTACCTCTGAGATACGACGCCGGCACAGAGTTGCTAGCCAATTTTGAGCAGACATCAGCGGACCATATCTCGGATCATATTTGGCAGTGGCGACGCCGGAAGAGTCTTATCAAAGTACCCGTCCCACTAGCATTCCTGCTTGAGTGGTTCCTTAAGTCTTTAGTTCCGCAGTTATCCAAAGACATCGCAACTTCAGGGGTCTTCTCGGAGGAAGATGCCATCATGAGGGCTCAACAGTTTGAGCTTATCTATTCTCAGTCTGGTCTATTGTACACCACCCTGCCAGATGCACCACGATCGATTCTGGACAAAACCAGACAGAGAGCCGGACCACATGCTGACGATATCGTCGGTTCGGCACAAACTAAGCCCACTGAGCAATTGACAAAACAATTTCAGCAGTTATTGTTGAAATAATGTAAATGCGAAGAGCATTCTTATTATTTTGTTATTGGATTAAATCCCCATTGTGGATTAATCATGTCATTATTATTAATTTTATTATTAGGTTAATCCCCATTGAGGATTAACCATGTCGGTAATTGTATAAGGACCAAATCCCCTTTTACGGATTGGTCATCGGACAATTATAATATAAAGAATAAGAAGTCGGCCCCAGCAGTTATATTAAAAGGGCCAGATTTAATTAGAGGTGGATTTACCCACCCAGTGAGAGAGGTCGGCCCTGCCAGGATGGTGACTCTTCACACGTGCCAACTTTGTATAAATAAGAGGCTAGCGCCTCACTTCTAACTCACTTCACTTGCTCATGTTCTTATGAGGCAAGGTGACATTTCAAGTGTGTGAAAGAAGAAGAAGGGTGGCGCATCTC
>JZKD02S1673063.1:1022408-1072372 GCA_000966675.3 Picea glauca | reverse complement strand
GCTCTTCTGACCTCACACATTAGGGGGCATCTGTTATAACCCTAAATTGCACTATCCTTGCTTACCTGGCATCAGGCCTACTCATTGCCCTTCATTGCCAAAGCCATGCTGAACAAACTCCTCAAAAGCCTCCTAAATCAAGTAGCCCGCGCCCTAACCTATCACTGGGCGTGGGTGAACGCTGACAGGCCTAAGACAACACGCGTTGGAATGCAGGCTGGCCCACCACAACAAGCATTTACCTAACAAAGCAAAAAAATCAGGAAAGTTTCCGTCGAGACGAGAAGCTTTTTGTCAGTTAACTGGAACTCCCAGCCATGCATGGCCGAGAGTTCGCCTAAAACCCTAGCTCCTTCTAGCCTATAAAAGGAGGGGTAGGGGTACTATTCAAAGGAGGAAAAATCATAGCAAAGAAACTCTGCCAAATTGCCAAGTCCGTTTTGTCCCAACCCTTTATCCTTTTCTCAAGTTTTAGGAGAATTTAAGCAAAGTCGTTGGAGGACAAAAGAAGAGGAGGAGCCCGGGATCAGGATCGTGGAATGGTGGTCGGTCTCTATAATCATTGTAAGTTGGTTCATATTGATATTAATGAAAAATATGCTTTTCCCGTCCCAAATACATGAGTCTCATATGTTTTATTTGATTTATGTTTAATCTCTAACCCTCTAGTAGATCAATAGAATGCATGCGTAGTTTTGTCTTGATTGCAGGATCGCTTTGTGGAAGGAGCAGCAGCAGTAAGAGGATAAAAACTCAATGGAGGATCGACTTCAACCGTCGATAAAAAGGTTAGTTGATTCTTCCCATGTTTGCCTGAGAAAAAGGGTTTTAGGTTTGGGTAGGAGGTTAAAAGTTATTTCTTAAACGGTCATGATCTGCGTACAAGTTTAAAGCCCTAGCTTGTTAGTCCGTAGGGTAGAATACCCCACAATAGCCAGACCCTCACAGCTGGTAACATTTTCAAGTTTTTTAGTTGCTGTCTCCTAACAAACCAGTTGTGCTAGAGGCCTGGCTTGCTTGGAGCTCTACAACATTATTTGAACGATTCAACTGAAAATTTTACTGTTTCAGGGATTTTTCTCTCGAAGGTTATTGGACGTTAGCGCGTGGATTTGGTCATTGAGCTATGCGCCGTGATTAAGGTTTGGATAAATTCTTTCCAGTTTCATAACATGCAATGGAAATGGAAATAAGGGCCTGCACATTTGTAGCGGCAACTGCGTATGTTGTGGTCCTGATGTTCACTCTCTTTGGCCTCACAAGGGCTCCAGCCCCGTTGTTGGCGCAGGTTCCATGGAATTTGTTCCCTCCGTTGGTTTATCTCTCGTGGCCTCCATTATCGCATTCTTGGCCTACATGTGCTTAGAGAGCTGGTTTTTCAATTGTCTTAGGAAATACTGGTGTTATTGCCATGAGTTGTATTTGCACACAACTTTTTCCACGGCTCTTGATTTAGGGATAAGACCCTTTATTGGGAATTGCATTTTTTTAATTCTTTGTAATCCAATTGCTATTCCAAACGGAGATCCATCTCACATAATGTTTCACCCTTTGAAGGGTCAAGTTTCTATGCTTCATCTGATTCATGGCATAGTTTTTTGCCTATCAATTGTATATTTGGAGGCTCCTTGGAAAATTGTTTATTTTGTCAATTTATTGTATTTTAAAGATTATTGGTCAAGCTTTTGTTGAAAATTTATTATCATTGATGTCAACTTTAGAAAAATTATAGAACTCTCTAGAAGTAATGGTTGTATTTGAAGAAGTCTCCAAAGTGGTCCCCTTATGGCATAGCTTTAAGCATGGCCCTCACAGGAAGACATTTTGAAGAAAGTTACAAGAAACCTCGAAAGTTTGATCACGAATCTCGAAAGTGTTTGAGGAAAAAGAGAAAGAAGGACATTGCAAATACATGCAAAAACTGCATAGATAGATAGTCCTTGTCATGTCGTTTCCAACGGTAGGTGGTACATCACGTCATAGTTGAGAAGTTATTCCCTCTTAAATATGAAGCTCCAAAGTATGGTCAAGAATCCATGGATCTAAGGAGAAGAAGTTACATGTCGGCCCCAAAATTAATTAAAGAAGAAAATTTGCTGCAACAAGAAGTTACAGGTCGGCCCTAAAAGGAGACACTTGAAAAAGTATAAATACACATCAAAAACCTCTCATTTATTCATCCAAGAAAGTGTGTTTTTGTGGCATGGAACTAGCATAAATGGGTCTTGACTTGTGCTAGGAAGATTGGTGAGATTAGCAAAGCAAATCCAACCTAGGAGAAAGGAGGTCGAGGAGAGCAAGGAGTTTTTTGAGGTTATCCACGAGTCACAGTGGAGCAAAGTATGGATTTGTGAGGTTATTCGTGGGTCACTATGGAGAAAAGCTCAGATTTGAGGAAAAATATGTGAGTCGACAGTATATGAGTAGCGAATTTGAGGGAAAATATGTGGGTTGACAGTGTATGAGTAGCAGATATGTGCTAAATTTTTAAAAAGGTATTATTATCTTAATGTTGAAGTTGGTGATGGTCTATTGGTTATGCACCAGGTTGTTACATGATTAAAGGTATGTCTTTACATGAATTTTTGAGGGTTATATCTTGGTGTTATGGTATATTCTTAAGTCATATCTCGGATAGTTTGGGCATTTTTGGTACATGGTTTATGGTTTGTTATGGATGATATGACACTTGATTGAGGCACATTTTTGGAATATCACTTGAGGCACATGTTGGTGATGTTGGGCATATATTTAATGATTGATGTTCTTAGTTATATTGACATATGATTTGTATGAGTGGATCCGATTTTGTGGATGACGATGTTGATGATGAGATATCATTATCAGTGACAATGATAGAGACAATGAGAGTAACAGTAATAGTGACAACTTGAGTATCCATTTATATTTCAGGGAGGAAGGAAGGTGCAAGGAAAAGAGTTTGTATCATCCTTCCAGTTGGAGTCGAAGAATACAGGGAGTTGGAACTTCCTTCAGGTTGGAGAATGTAAATCAGGGGTTGTAGCCTCCTTCCAGTTGGAACTAAAGAATTCATGGAGTTGTAATTTCCTTCAAAATAGAGCCTATAAATAGGGGGTTGGAGTCTCCTTCGAGTTGGTTCCAGAGAATTTTGGAATTTGGTTCTTCCTATGGTTGTAATCTTCTAAAATACAAAAAAACATTATGTGGTTTTCTCCCATTTGGGTTTCCACGTAAAAATATCTTGTGCACTATGTATTATGTGATACATTGTTTAATGGTATTGTTTATGGTTATATGTTCATGAAATTTTAAATTAAATAATAACTGATAAATTGTTGATTGTAATACCCCAAGGACGAGCCCCAGTTATATTGATGAATTGTAATTATTTTTATAGGTTGGTGAGCCAAGTGTTTATAAGCTGAAGAATTATATGTTTATTAGGCCAGAGAGCCTAGATGCTTAAGACCATGAGATTTCGTATATGTAATTATGCAGATCATTAATAAAATATAAACATCATTGCGTGTAGACCAACCACGAAGAAAGAGTGATGGGGGACTAAACTCCACTAGGTAGGGTAAGGAAGGAGGCTAAGTGTTTGGGCCTGGGGGCTAAGCTAGGGGGATTACCTCTAAGTGGATAATATTTTATTATTATTTCTTAAAGGCTAAGGTGGAGAATTGATTAGTGTTTCCCTAAGTTCCTGGAAAAGGAATGTATGCTAAATGGAGTGCATGCAGCTCCAGGAAGACAGGTGTAAACCTAGGCACATGCAGTTAAAACCAAAGAGTAAAATTGTGTTGGGGGCGTGATTTCCATTCTCCCATCTTCTGTCTGTACTTGTTGGCCTCCATATTCAACCTCTGCAATTTTCTTAACATGCATCTTGAAACCAGTAAACCGTGAGCCAATCTATGTCTTCTTGGAAATCGACACTTGGGTAATTTCCTGAGCCGTGCTATGTCTTAGCATCTGGCCATTGTCATTTTCAAGTCAATAACTGATTCCTGTTGTTTTCGTCACTCGTATGTTAGTTGAATGTTGTTGCAGTATTGCTTAGGATATTAATTGAAGAAGTAGGTTGTCAGGCCTGTGAGCAACTCTCCCAAGTGAGAGAGTTTGCTAGGAAGTGAGTTCTCGGGGTAGGGAGTCCCGTAGCAGCTACAATACTCTAAGATTTTTGGTCCAGCCTATTGCCGAAGCCCAAGGTAAGGGAGGTGTATTAGCCGATGGACTTGTATTAGTGAAGGTGTACCCTCCTGGGGTGGAGAAGGCGTGTGGGGAATGAGGGTCTGTGGGTTGTGGGTGGAAGTGGCTCCTGGGATAAAAGATCCTTCCTGTTGTTTTGTGCAACTTTCTTGTTGTCCTTGCCAACCCTAAAATTCCCTTGCTTGGTTGATTTTAGTCCCAGCTCGAGGGTGACCCACTGCTGAGCGTGATGAGAAGTGTGGTCTAAGGCTGGGTGGTTCGTGGAAGGTCTACACATAGGTTGTGGTTTTAATCCAATTATAAGATAAGTATCATTTTCCTATTCAATTATATATGTTATGCATGACTATGATTCTTAAATGTTATCATGTATTCCGTTGCATGTTTGAATTACTATTAATTCTAGTTGATTCTGTATGGTAGCAGTAATTTTGTTTTAATTGTTTTAAATTCATTTAAATGCATGTTATATATATATGTGTGTGTGTGTGTGTGTGTGTGTGTATGTTCCGCAGTGGCGTTGCCCGATAGTGGTGTTGATGGTCGGGGGATGTTACAATTTAGTATCAGAGCCATGGTTTCAACGCTGTTCCTGGATGTGTTGGATAAGTGGCCATTAGACCCGAGGTTTCAGGTGGAAGTTGTGTCTCGAGGAACCAATTTTGAACCTTAGAATGTTCCTCGAGTGCCAAGAGGTTACTTTGGTCGTGCTACAAAGCTCAGGAGGTATAGCGGAATTATAAAATCGCGACAAACGTGGTATTTGGCCACAGAGAAAGAAATCACAACACTTGTGGTGTTGGGGTTGCCAGATCTATGCACAAGTGGTTGTGAGCCGTAGATCTCATGACAGATCATAACTTCGGAGTTTGGCGATCGGGAGAAGTGGGAGGTTCTGATGCACAAACTTCTGAAGCCCCGAAGTGGATTTACACCGTAGATATAGGGAGAAGAGCTTGACTATTGGATCAAGCCGATGTTAAAAGGTCAAATGCAGTGGTGAAGTGAGAAAGCTCCTGAAGCTTTGAAGTCCGAAGTTAATCCAGACCATCCATCAAGAGGGACACGTGTCAGCAGATGGGCTTGTTCAGGATTTTGGTTTTCGGTAGAATTAATGTGTGCGGAGGTGAGAACTCCCGAAGTTCGAAGCTCCAAAGCCTGAAGAGCCAAAGTGGTGAGTCATGATGATGTCACCTGGAGGTGAAAGGGACCTCTCCTATACCTGCCATGTACCCCCACCTAAAATATTGATAGTTTTACTATGTGGGCCCTGAGGTTACATAATAAAGTTAAAGGTCGGAGGACCCACACTGGCGTTGATCATGATACATCAAGATCAACGACCAGGAGGCATTGCGGGAACCCAAGTTGCACGGAAGTAATTCTCCAAGGTGGTCCTACAATCCAAACCGCGATTTCACTAAGGGGTTATGTGTCAGTGTTAGAAGAATTGCGAGATGAAAGGAGGGTTACCCCAAACCACCGTTCCATGGCCCCACAATTGGAAAAAGTAAGTGATGTGATGTAATGATGTCACCAAATGTGACATGGGAATGTTCAGAGAATAACGGTTTGGGATGTGTGGATGTGAAATTCTGTGAAGTCTCGAAGCTTTGAAGTCCTGAAACTCAGATGCCTGAGGTTCCATAGTGAGTTCCAGTCGTTGGATGTTGGGTAGATGTGGACGATTGATCCACTCTACTTTGCGAGTTCAATAATCTGGAACTCCGAGAGATTGTTGTGTTGTTGTTGGCCCTTGACCAAGTTTTGAGGAACACTTGGTCATATTTGACCATTTTTGGGACTTCGACAGCCTATCGAAGACGAAGCACAAAGAGAAGTAGAGATTGCAGAAGGTAGACCCCCTTTTTGGGTTTTTGGGAATATGTAATGAGAAAGGGATGTCGGCCCATGGGTTTACCCACTCATAGGCCCACTTTTGTAATATATAAATAAGTAGCTAGGCGATGTCAGAGGATGGCTATAAGCTAAGTGCTAGATTGGCATCTATGTGATTGGCTTGCAGAGATGAGTGCAAGTGTTGTAAGTGTTGAGTGCATAGATTGTAAGGAGGCTCTGTGCTAGATCTACTCGAGGAAGGAGGATTTGGTGAGGTGCGCGCAGATCTCTTGTCATATGCGGAGTAGGATTTTGATAAACCAGATTGATTGAAGCTAATAAAGAAGAAGAGTTGGTGGACGTAGCCCCAGGGTGGGGGTGAACCACATAAATTCTGTGTGTTGTGATTTGTGCTTATTCTTAGATGTTTTGTATTGATAAGTTCTTAGATGTGATTAAATAGACTTACTTATGCTTAGTTCTAGAGATGTATATGAATGCTAGATCTGATGTGTATGAATATGCTAAGTGCTTGGCCTACTAGATCCGATATGTCTTGTTGTTGCTAAGTGCTAAAATAACCTAGACCTATTTGAATGCTACAATGCTTTGTTATGTCGGTGAAGTAGATCTAAGTGGAATATTGATGAATGATATATGCTAAGTTCTTGCTAAGTGATATAATCACAAATTTGTGTCCCAGCTAAGGTTATAGACACGTGAGTCTTGCAACCACCCCTGCCTCTACCTTGAGTGAGACTTCATCTGCTTCACAGGTGTTTTCGAAAGGGCGGGTAGTTAGGGTTTTATTGATGCACTATTGTAGCATTGAACCCTGGGTCTGCCCTTGTGCCAACAAATGGTTCTATTGCCGGGACTTGAAACTATGATTGCTAGGAACTAAGGGAGAAGAATCTTTGTGCAAAGATTTGTCCTGAAACTATGAAATCTCTGTGCGTGGATCCGTTCCCTAGTGTGCAGTATTTTACTTGATTAGAAAAACTTTGTGTTGAAAAGAGAAGGCCAGATTTGAAGAAAAGAAGCGAGATCTGAATGCTTGGTGCTCTATGAAAGGTAAAATTGGGAGTTTCTGAAGAAAAGAGGTCAGATCTGCAGAAAAGAGGTAAGATCTGTAAGATCAGTGCTCTAATAAAGGTAATAATAGTTAAAATCTCTCAGATTTGAAAGCTTTGTGCTCTGTAGAAGTAAGACAAGTGGAAATTTTTGTTTCTAGAGTATGGATCTAGGTATTTTTGATAGATTTTGTCCTAGCTTGAAAACTAGGGCATTGATAGATGAAAGAAAGTTTGATATGACTAGATCTGATAAGCATAATGATAGATATGTTATACCTATGCAGAGAAAGAATGTTTGGACTAATAAATGGATGCAGGATCCTAGAAAGAATTTCTTTCAGGCTAGCTACCATGATCCTGGTGTGCAGTACAGAAGAGGTTGGGGATCATTTAAAAGAAAGAGAGAATTAAACCTATGTTACAGTTGCAGAAAACTAGGCCATCTAGCTAAGGAATGCCCTGGTGGGAAACCTAGTTGCCTCTATTGTAAAGCCTTGGACCACGAAGTATTGGATTTCCCTAGAATGATTTCTAAGCTTGAAAGAATGAATCTAAATGAAGAAAACCCTAAGGCAGATCCAAAAATAGAAGAACCCCAGAAAGAATAAGAAAAGATATTACTACACATGAAATATGCATTGAATGACCGGCGACATGTTAGATTATCAGAGGTCTTTAAAGAAAAAGAATGCATTGAGGTAAGAATAGGAGGCTTCGACATTGACTGTGTTCTGGATGAGGAAACACAGGGTAATGCTATGTCAGAAAGAACTTGGGAAGCTACAGGAAGGCCTGCTATGATCCCTTCATTAAGAGGAATAGGGCTATTCATAGGAAAACTGGTAAACCTATGTGGAAGGCTCACTCAAATATCTATGAATGTCGAAGGAACTTCAACAGAAGAAGATTTTGAGATTATCAACTTTATTGAGGATAGCGCCCCATTTACTATGTTACATGGAAAACCTTGGATTGAAAGAGATCAAGCCAGGAAGAAGGAAGAAGAAAAGGATTTAAAACAACAGAGACAAGAGTTAAAATATTTCATGACCAGAAGGATCACTCAGTTGATTGAAGAACGGGATAACAACTCGAAGCTATTTGACACTAGAAGCCCAGATGTCAAAGATGCAAAAGCATTAAAGGAATCACAAAAGATTGGAGTATCTGCCTCAGATATAAAAGAGGTATTACCCCTGAGTTCTAAGAGAGGACCTCAGCAGCGCGAAGTGACTGTGCCCAAGGAAAATAAGAATCAAAATGGAGAAAGAACTACCGAGACGAAGCTCACAGGGAAGAAGGCTAGAAAGTTGAGTAAGAAGAAGGCTAAGATTGAAAATTTACAGCAGGTTCCATAGGGTACCCCGCAAAAAGAAACTTTGAAAAATTGGAGCTTCATCGGGATATCAAAGCAATGACATGGGTCACTTCGCCATGGCGAAGCAATATAGTCATTGGAGGCCGAAATATCCGTTCGACTGTCGCTCCGAACGGATCGAAATACAATGATGGATTGTCACCAAACTGTTAGACCACACCATAACAGACAGAACAAGAGTTAATGAAGCCCCATATCCATTACAAACGATCCATTACAGAGTTACTTACTTATTCCATCGCGCCATGCACAGAAGACACTTTTGCTAATTATGAATTTGAGTCTGTAGACTACATGAATTGTGAACAGTGATTACTCCACTCTTACTTTCTACCCTATTATAGTATATACGTTACTTTGAGAACCCAAGATATTGATCCTGAGCATATATCTCTGACGAATTTAGTGTAGCTAAAGAATCTGTAAGAGAGGTACTCACTAGCCTCAGGGCTGAAAGAGTTATGTCAGAGAGAGGATTGTCTACAGGTTTACAAGCATTATCGACGAGAGGAGAGAAATCCTCCCCGTTGACTTCTCGAGCAGGAACATCCCGAGCCAACGCAAAAAGAAGAACCAAACATAAAAGCGATGTGGCCAGCATGAAGTTGGTTCCATCCATCCTACCTTCTTACATACCACCTCTGAGCGGTGTGATCAAAATAGACAGTGTGCCTAGAGACTTTGAGTACACTCTATTCACTGTGTACTTGTCAAAATGGGTGCTCGCAGTCCACATAGACCAAGACAAAATTGCATCATTGAATTTTAGTGTCAACCTAGGAGATCGTAAAGTTTAAAGCATGCTTGCCCCATACACATACCTAACCAAAACCAAGGGAAATAATTCAAAGATCATCCCTCAGCAATGGATGATGAACCTAGCATAGTCCACTTTGTTGAACATGATGAAAATCCCACACTTCGGTAGACACCAGGAAGTGAATGCATGTGTAAAGTTGTTGTTGTCCTGCTACCACAGAGGATACCTATGGTTGAATCGTTGCATCACTGTGGATCTGACCTTGATCAATCAGATCACAGGGTTGATCATGCAGGGCCCTGACCCACAGGACTTTTACCCTGGAAAGACTTCAGATCGAGCATTAGCACAGAGTATTAAATAAACTTATGGCGATGTCGATAAAGGCGTGTGAGGCTACAAGGTAGCCTCTATCGAGAAAGGCGCAGTGTGCCTCTCATGTCAACTGATCGTAGGAAAGTTGGTACACAAGAATCAACCCACGCAAGTATCTGGCTTTGTAGTCAACCTCGGAGGAAAGTGCATAGAGGGACTCAAGATGAAATGGATGAAGTACCTGGTGAATCAACTAGATATTGACTACAGAGAAGCCCAAGATCAAGGGCATGAATTCCATTTTAGCTGGCTCTTGATACTTATAGATTTTGTTGCATGGGAGCTACCTAAAGGTGAAACCTTCCCAGACATCAAACCCTTTTGAACCATTGGCCGTGAAGTTCAGTACACTGTGATCATTTCTCTCTGTGACCAATTTAGAGCAGAAGGCAAAAGAACCCATAGAACACCAAGTGATGAAGCTTGTTGAAGTTATTCAACAACTTCAACAAAGAGTCATGGAATTAGAGCTTCAGACCATACCAATTGCTCCACAAGAAGAGTGTAACCAATGAGAAATGACTTCCCAAAGCATATTAGAAAGGATTAAAGAACTCATTGAGGAATGCAAACAATTAAGTAGAATAAGTGCGCAGATATACGTGAACCTAACCGAGAATCCAAAACTACATAAATTGGAGTCGCAGCTCCAAGAAGTGAAGCACCACATAGATACGTTACAAACACAACTGAAGGCCTTGTCACAAGTCAAATGGATGAAGAGGTTTCACGAAAAACAAACCTCCCAGCAAAAAATCCACATGATTCAAAGTAAAGTGATGGAAGTCTCTCAACGACTTCAACCAATGCAAGAGAAGGCATGTCAACAGTTCACTGAGATTGAGAGCCAAGGAACAGAGCTGGAGAAGGTCATGGATTCAGCACAACAACGCCTAGAAGGGTCGGTGAATAATGCACTCATCTAGGAAGTTGCCGAACAAGAGGCCACAACACAGCAGCAAGTCGAAGCAGCTCGAGCCAAGCTCGATGCATTCAAGGAAGAACTGATCAAACCTGAGTGACTCGGGATGAGTCATAGGTGAGTGTTGGGGGCATGTTGACCCTTGACCAAGTTTTGAGGAACACTTGGTCATATTTGACCATTTTTGGGACTTCGACAGCCTGTCGATGACAAAGCACAAAGAGAAGTAGAGATTGTGGAAGCTAGACCCCCTTTTTGGGTCCTTTTTGGGTTTTTGGGAATATGTAATGGGAAAGGGATGTCATCCCGTGGGTTTACCCATGCTTAGGCCCACTTTTGTAATATATAAATAAGTACCTAGGCGATGTAAGAGGATGTCTATAGGCTAAGTGATAGATTGGCATCTATGTGATTGGCTTGCAAAGCTGAGTGCAAGTGTTTTAAGTGTTGAGTGCATAGATTGTAAGGAGGCTCTGTGCTAGATCTACTCAAGGAAGGAGGATTTGGCAAGGTGCGTGCAGATCTCCTGTCCTATGCGGAGTAGGATTTTGATAGCTCTATGCTGTAACCAAATTGACTGAAGCTAATAAAGAAGAAGAGTTGGTGGATGTAGCCCCAGAGTGGGGGTGAACCACGTAAATACCGTGTGTTGTGCTTTGTGCTTATTCTTAGAATTTTTGTATTTCTAAGTGCTTAGATGTGATTAGATAGACTTACTAATTCTTAGTGCTAGAGATGTATAGGAATGCTAGATCTGATGTGTATGAATATGTTAAGTGCTTGGTCTACTAGATCTGATCTATCTTATTGTTTCTAAGTGCTAAAATAACCTAGACCTAGTTGAATGCTGCGATGCTTTGTTATGTCAGTGAAGTATATCTAAGTGGAATATTGATGAATGATATATGCTAAGTGTTTGCTAAGTGATATAATCACATATCTGTGTCCCAGCTAAGGTTGCAGACACCTGAGTCTTGCAACCACCCCTGCCTCTACCTCAGGTGAGACTTCATCTGCTTCACAGGTGTTGTCGAAAGGGTCGGTAGTTAGGGTTTTGTTGGTGCGCTATTGTATCATTGAACCCTGGGTATGACCCTATGCCAATAGTTGTTCTTTGAAAAATTCTGAAGTCGAAATCTCGAGTAAGCACCTATTGATCTAGCGCTTGATCATGCCTGTGATCGCGTGGGTTGAGGGCTGAAAGAAAGGGACTAGTGCTTGAAAATTATAGCAGAGAAGAGCTCAAAAAGAAAACGGAATTTGAGAGTTTTCTAGAATCATATTGGTTTATGAATACTATGGGAATTGTTAAGGACTGATGGCCTGGAAAACTTTGGTTGACTGGACATTGTGTTTGTAGAGTTTAACGAGTTTCAGATCCGAATCAAATTTCCACTGAGTGCAGAGAAATGGAGGAGGCAAAAAATGCTTTCAATTCAGAGAATGAAGTAAAAGGAATGGATGTCCATTTGGGAGTGGAAGGATCAAACTCTAATGGAAGGATCAAACTCTAATGGCCATTGAGAAGAGATAGATAGGGAAGGGCATATGATGAAAATCATTGAAAGATTGTAGAAAGATGCCCAGGCTCACCTAGCAGATAACCGAAAGATCATGAAAGACAGGGATCGATAGGGAGGATTCAACTTAAAGTTGATTCAAAGTCTGGAGATAATCGAAAAAAAGTTTGATAAGGAGAGTGACTCAAGCTAAACAAGGAGTTGCAAGACCCCTGAGAAGAAAAGAAGATCAAGAAGCATTAGCAAACATCATCGTCACTCCCTGAAGCATTCTGATAAGAGGGCACACAGTAGTTCAAGACCATCTCCTACCAGAAAGCATAGGAGTTCAGGAGTGGATGAGATGAAGGGAGAAATATACAAGATTAAGCCTCCTACTTTTAACAGAGAACACAAGAAAGATGAAGATGTTGAGACATGGTTGTTGGGCATGAGGAAGTATTTCCAACTACAAAATTATTCTTCTCATGCAGAGGGAAGAATTGTGATTTACCAACTTAAAGGAAAGGCATCCATATGGTGGTAGCATCTTGTGCAAGTACAGGATGTCAGAGAGAATAATGTTACATGAAGGGAATTCAAGAAACATTTTGAAAAGAAGTACTTAACTAAGAGGTATTATGACAAGAAAATAAAAGATTTCTTCGAACTCAAGATGGGAAGTATGTCCATTGATGAGTATGAAAGAAGATTCTTGGAGTTGTTGAAATATGTTCCCTTCATCAAGGACGAGACAATTAAGATTCAAAGGTATCTGAGTGGGATTCCATGTTCCATCAATGACAAGATCCAGTATGATAACCCAAAAACTATGGAAGAAACTATAAGGAGAGAAAAATGCTTATATGATCAGAAAAAAGAAGAGCCTATTTTCCAAAAAGTTTGGGAAGACAAGAAGAAGTTTAAGAGGGAGCAGAGGAAAAAGGGAAACAAACCACCATTTTTCAGGAATAGCCCTCAAGGACCGCCAAGTTTTAGAGAGCCCAGGAAGGCTAAAGTAGGTGGGAAAATGCCAAGACAACCACCTATGGAATGTTGGGGTTGTAAAGGAAATCATAGGTACATGGATTGCCCCCAAAAAAGTGACAAAATGAGATTTGTTCACCATATTCGACAGGAAGAAATAGTGGAGGACATGGGAAGAAGTGTACACAGGATCTATGTAGCCCTGGACAACAAGCAAGAATAATATCATTCACATATGATTGAAGTGGAAGGTATGATCAACAACCAACCCAGTACTATTTTAATTGATTCAGGAGATAGGCATAGTTACATAGATCCTATAATGGTGGAAATTTTCCATTTACCAAGAAGGAAGCATGGAAAATATTTGTTAGTGCAGTTTTCTATAGGAGCCAAGAGAAATGTTTTTGATTTGGTTAAGTCATGTCCAGTGGACATGAAGGGACTGGGCACAAGGGACGAATTGAACATTTTACCTTTAGGTTCGTATGACTATTTAATTGGGATGGATTAGTTGGACCAGAACCATGCCATCTTAGACTATCGTAGAAAGCCATTCACTTTCTTGGATGAGGAATGAAACCCAAGGAAAGTGCAGGGTGTCCCAAGGGAAGTTACTGGCAGAGAAATCTGAGCAATGCAGCTGAAGAAGTGCTACAGGAAATGTTGTCAAATATTTGCAGCCCATGTGGAGGAAGCACCCAAGGATAAGGTGTCAAATATTGAATACCATCCAGTGTTAAAATATTTTGAAGATGTATTCCAAGAGGTACTAGGACTACCCTCAAAAAGAGATATTGAGTTATCTATAAACCTGATGCCTGGAGTAGCTCCAATGTCAAAAACTCTTTACAGAATGAGTACACCAGAGCTGAAAGAGCTACATATGTAGCTTGAAGAACTTCTAAAGAAGGGGTATATATGCCCAAGTGTGTCACCTTAGAGTGCCACGGTCCTATTCATGAAGAAGAAAGATAGGGCATTGATATTGTGCATCAATTTCAAACGGTTGAACAAAGTGACTATTAAGAACAAGTATCCTTTGCCAAGGATCGATGATCTCTTTGATCAGTTGAAGGATGCCAAGATATTTTCAAAGATAGATCTCAGGTCAGGGTATCACCATGTAAAGATAAAGGATGAAGACATAAACAAGACCACCTTCAGAACAAGGTATGGTCATTATGAATTCACAGTGGTGCCATTTGGGTTGTAAAATGCACCCGTTGTTTTTATGTGCCTTACGAATGGTGTGTTTAGGGAATATCTAGACAAGTTTGTCATGGTGTTTTTGGATGACATCGTGGAGTATTCCAATATGGAGGAGGAGCATGAACAACATCTGAGGATGGTGTTGCAGCTTCTAAGAGAGAACCAAGTGTATGCCAAATTGAGCAAGTGCTCATTTTATCAAAAGCAGATCCATTACTTAGGGAATATCATTTCAAAGGATGGTATAGCCATGGATCTTGAGAATATAGAAGCCATTAGAGAATGGTCAGTGTCAAATAATGTGTCAGAAGTCAGATCCTTTATGGTTCTAGCTGGCTATTATAGAAGCTTCATTGTAGGGTTCTCAAGGATAGCTCATCCCATCACTTCCCTGCAAAGGAAGGAGAAGAAATTTCAATGGACAGAAGACTGTGAGAGAAGCTTCCATCAAATGAAGTAGTTGTTAACCAGTGCTCCAATCCTGAGGATTGCAAATCCAAAAGAATATTTTGTAGTGTGTACAGATGCATGCAAAGAAGGACTAGGAGGAGTCCTAAGCTAGAATGGGTTTGTAATATGTTATGAATCTAGAAAATTGAAAGAGCATGACAATAACTATGCCACTCATGATTTGGATTTGGCATCCATAGTACATGCCCTGAAGAAATGGAGGCACTACCTCATGGGAAGGAGGTTTGAACTAAGGACAAACCATAAGGGTCTGAAGTATTTGTTTGGTCAGCCAACCTTGAATGTTAGGCAGAGTAGATGATTGGAATTCCTTTGTGAGTATGACTTTGATATAAAGCATATCAAAGGAAAGGAAAACAAAGTGGTTGATGCACTCAGCAGAAGAGTGCATGAACTACATGCTACAGCCATTAGCATGTATCAAACAAATATTAAAGGTAGAATTTCAGAAGTTGCAAATGCAGATTTGCAGTACATAGAATTGGTAGCAAAGCTACAACAAGGTAAGATGCTACAGAGAGTGGAATATTATAAATTGGAAGCTGATGGAACACTCCTATACAAAAATAGAGTTTATGTACCTAATGTTCAAGAATTGAAAATTATGATTTTGAAAGAAATGCATAATGTGTCTTATGCTCAGCATCCTAGATATTAGAAAAATGTGGCAGCAGTCAAGAGCCATTACTTTTGGCTAGGTATGAAGAAGGAAATTGCAGAATACATCATCAGATGTATGGAATGCCATAAATTCAAAGATGAGCATAAGCACCCAACAGAGTTGCTACATCATTTACCCATTCCTGAGTGGAAGTGGGAAGTGGTGACAATGGATTTCATCATAGGATTTCCCAGAACTGGAAATCAACATGATTCAATCATGGTGGTGGTGGATAAGCTTATGAATGTTGCCCATTTTATTCCATTAAAGGCTACTCACAAGGTAGCTAATGTTGTTGATATATTTATGAGGGAAATAGCATGATTGCATGGTGTTCCCAAAACAATTGTGTCTGATATAGACCCGAAATTTACCTCAATGTTATGGAAGGGTTTATTCAAAGGGTTTAGAATGAATCTGAACTTCAACACAACTTATCATCTTGAGTTTGATGGGAATACAGAGAGGGTGAACCAAGAGATAGAAGACATTCTAAGGATGTATGTGATGGAAAAACCATATAAATGGGAAGACTACCTACATTTGGTAGAACTTTCCTACAACAATGGATATCAAGCATCTTTGAAGATGAGCCCATTTGAAGCACTTTATGGAAGAAAGTGAAACACTCCAATAAGTTGGGATAACCCAACTAATAGGGCAGTGGTTGGGATAGAGTTGCTTAAGGAAATGGAAGAACAAATGTTGAAGATTAAGAAGAATTTGAAAGCTGCCCAAGATAGGAAGAAATTTTATGTTGATAGGAACAAAACCCACAAGGAATTTAAAGTGGGTGACCATGTTTTCCTGAAAGTGAAAGCCAATAGAAGTTCCCTGAAGCTGGGAAACTTCTCCAAGTTGGCAGCCATATTTTGTGGGCCATTTGAAATCCTAGAAAGGATTGAACCAGTTTCATATATGCTTGCATTTCCTGCATCCATGACTGTGCACAATGTGTTTCATATTTCATTACTTAAGAAATATATACATGATTCTAATCATGTAATTGATTGGAATGTGATTCAGGTGGAGAAATAAGGAATCTTGCAAGTGCATCCGGTGCGTATACTAGATCGGAAAAGAAGCAACTCTAGAATCGAGCCATAGGTCTTGTAAAAGTCCAGTGGACCTAGTACGGTCCTGACGATGCGACATGGGAACATGTGGATGTTATGCGGGCAGAATACCTGCATATTTTTTAATATTTTGAAAATTTTGTTGATGCTGTGTAAACAAGTTGCACTAAGGATGATGCAAAAATAAGGGGAGGGGATTGTAATACCCCAAGGATGATCCCCAGTTATATTTTTGAATTGTAATTATGTTTATAGGCTGGTGAGACAAGTGTTTATAAGCTGAAGAATTATATGTTTATTCGGTTGGAGAGCCTAGATGTTAAGGCCATGAGCCTTATTTTGTATATGTAATTATGCAGATCATTAATAAAATATAAATATTGCTACATGTAGAACGACCACGAAGAAAGAGTGATGGGGGACTAAACTCCACTAGGTAGGGTAAGGAAGGAGGCTAACTATTTGGGCCTAGGGCCTAAGCTAGGGGGCTTACCTCTAAGGGAATAATATTTTATTATTATTTCCTAAAGGCTAAGTTGGACAATTGATCAGTGTTTTCCTAAGTTCTTGGAAAAGGAACATATGCTAAATGGAGTGCATACATCTCCAGGAAGACAAGTGTCGACCTGGGCGCATGCAGTTAAAATCAAAGAGTCAAACTGTGTTGGGGGTGTGATTCACATTCTTCCATCCTCCGCATGAACTCGTTGGCCTCCATCTTCGACCTTTGCAATTTGCTTGACACGCATCTTGAAACCAGTAAATTGTGAGCCGATCTGTGTCTTCTGTGGAACCTGACACCTAGGTAATTTCCTGAGGTTTGTCGTGTCTTAGTGTCTGGTCGTTGCCATTTTCGGGTTAATAACCGATTCCTGTTGTTGTTGTCACCCATATGTTAGTTGAATGTTGTTGCAGTATTTCTTAGGATCTTAATTGAAGAAGCAAGTTGTCAGGCCTGTGAGAAACTCTCCTAGGTGAGAGAGTTTGTTGGGAAGTGACTTCTCCTGGAAGGGATTCCCGTAGCAGCTACAGTACTCTGAGATATCTAGTCCATCATGTTGATGAAACCCAAGGTAACGGAGGTGTACTAGCTGATGGACTTTTTTTAGTGAAGGTGTACCCTCTTGGGGTGGAGTAGGTGTATGGGGAATGAGGTTCTATGGGTTGTGGGCATTAGTGGCTACTGGTATAAAAGATCCCTCCTGTTGTTTTGTGCAACTTTCTTGTTTTCCTTTCCAAGCCTATAATTCCCTTTCCCAGTGGTGTTTAGTCACAACTTGGGGGTGACCCACTGCTGAGCATGATGAGTAGTGTGGTCTAAGGCCGGGAGGTTCGTGGAAGGTCTACACGTAGTTGGTGGTTTTAATCCAGTTAAAATATAAGTATCATTTATGTACTCAATTATATATGCTATGCATGACTGTGATTCTTAAATGTTATCATGTATTCTATTTCATGCTTGAATTACTATTAATTCCAGTTGATTCTGTATGGTAGCAGTAATTTTGTGTTAATTGTTTTAAATTCATTAAAATGCATATTATATATATATGTGTGTGTGTGTGTGTGTGTGTGTGTGTGTGTGTGTGTGTGTGTGTGTGTGTATGTATGTATGTAATATGTATGTATGTTTCACAGTGGCGTTTCTCGGTAGTGGTGTTGATTTCCATGGGATGTTACATTGATGAATTGATGTTTACATATTTTGGTTAAAAGTGGTAAAAGTGCATAATATTGATGCACCCCCCGTAGTATTCCAACAATTGGTATCATATCCGGATTATTAAGAAAATAGCCTAAGTAATGGAAGATATCATGTAGTGAACTAAGAATGAAATACCACTATTTGATGGTCATACCTATGCCTTGTGGAAGAGAAGGATGGAAATGTTTTTGAAACCACAAGGACTTGATGTATGGCTAGTAGTAGTAAATAGATACAAAACACATCCCACTCCCCCAACAGATAAGGATGGAAAGAAACTTGATGAAAACAACTCAAGGGATACAAATTTTATTCTAAGTGGGATGACTAATTTAGTACATGTCAAGGTTATGCATTGTGACTCTGTAAAGGATCTTTAGGACAAACTTCAAAATATTTACGAAAGAGATTCCAAAGTCAAAGTGTCCAAGATTCAAACTTATAGAGGTCAATTTGAACAATTGAAAATGAAAGAAGATGAAGATATTGTACCTTATTTTCTATGAGTCTATGAAATAATGAATGTTATTAAAGGACTGGGAGAAGAAATTGAAGAATCAGTGTTTTTCAAAAGGTACTGAGATTGCTTCCAATGAGATTTGATCCTAAGATTTCATCCCTAGAAGAAAGAGAAGATCTTGATGCGTTGAGCATGGATGAGCTACCTGGAATATTTACATATTATGAAATGGGAATAGAGCAGGATAATCCATCTAGGAAGGAAGCAACTTTCAAGGAATCTAAGAAGAAAAAGAAGAATAAGCAAAAGCCAAAATCAAACTGTAGCTGCAATGATTATTCAAATGAAGATGAAGAAATAGCTAACTTTGTAAGGAAGTTTAAAAGAGGAACTGGAAAGTACAAATGTAATCTTACCTTAATGTGCTTTAATTTTGGAAGAGTTGGTTATTTTTATTCTAAATGTATTTATGCTAAGAATATAGATAGTGATGAAGAAGAAGCACCCAATAAAGAAAAGAAATATTAGAAACGAGACAAGAAAAGAAGCAAAAAAAAAATATTCAAGAAAGGTATCTACTCAAGAGAGGAAAGTTAATCATCGGATGAGGATGATGATACCGATAGTGAATCAGAAAATGTAGTCTTTATGGAATTTGAAAATCATGAAGAGAATTATGAAGAAGAAGGTGAAGTAGATCTTGAAGAAAAACTAATTAATGCCTTAAATGAACTAAAAAGAGAAAGGAAGAAAAAAAATCACTCAAGGAAGAAATGATCAAGCTTAAGGAGGATTCTCAAAATCTCAAATATGAACATCAGCAGATGATTATGAAACTAAAGGTCCACGTAGAAGAATCCAAAAGAATTGAAGAAACACTCAAAAACCAGTTAGAAGAAAACGAGGAAATAAAGGAGAGCCTGGAAACAGAAATAATCTCACTAAGGAAGGAACTTCAAAAGAAACACATACAATAGAACAACACCAAAATATTGGATGAAATCATTAGCAATCAAAGGCCATACCATGAAAAATATGCACTATGATACAAACAAATACACACTGAGAAAGGTTTAAGCTCCATGACAACAAAAAAAGAAGCAAAAAAAAAGGACTTATGTAGAAGTCATTGCAGGTCCCATCAAGAAGGAAGAATGCATACCTTCATGGGAGAAAAATCGGGAATGGAGAGAACTCAAGAAGAAGATTACAAAAGAACAACACCACATAGAAGATCCATAATTGAAAATCAGCAACCAAACATGGAGATAACTCAAGAAGAAGATTATAGATATAACACCATTAAGAAGTTATCCTACACTTAGGTACCAAACTATTTTTCTCGGTTTATATTATTCACGTAAAAATTTTAGGCACAATTTTATAAATTGTAGAGCTTATGTTAATAACATAAGAAACTATGAAGGATACTCTAGAATTAATCATCTTAGAAAACCTCATGAAGAATATAAGAGAAACTATAACAGTTTTGGCTCATTAAGTGATGAAGTAGAATGTTATAAATAAAAACAATTTGGACACATGGCCAAAGATTGGAGATTGATTGTTCCTCCAAAGAAACCAAAGAAGGATTTTAACATTCATGTGAAAGAACCATCAAGAATATGGAAAAGGAAGTGTTGAAACAAAACTTAAATTTTTCGTCCCTAAGGTCTAGATTTTTGTTTTTAAGGTTTCATCTTTCCTAAAACAAGAATTTCGTCAATTTTAAATTCGTGATACCTTATTTATTTATTATTTTCAAATAAAGAACGGATAAAAATTTACAAAAATATAAATTTTCCAACACTCTTCAAAAAAATTATTTAAAAGGAGTTTAATGTCAAATTCGTGAGTTTTTCATTCAAAGGTTAAAGAAATCAGGATTCGGGGTTTTCCATAAACAAATTTTTTATGCAAATTGAATTGCGAAACCCTGATCCTCGATCTCCCGATAAGAGAAGAGTTGGTGGAAGTAGCCCCAGGGTGGGGGTGAACCACGTACATGTTTTTTTGTTCTGCTTTGTGTGATGTATTGATGTGTTTATGTCTTTACTTGCTAAGTGCTTTGATATAGATAGATAGATCTATTTATGCTTTGTGCTAACGATGTATATGGATGTTAGATTTGACCTATGTGAATGTTTTTAGTGCTTGAATCTGCTAGATCTAATCTATCTTTCTATGCTAAGTGCTTAGATACATCAGATTTGAATGAATGATGCGATCTCTATTTTATCTGTGGAGTAGATAGTGGTTAAATATTGATGAACTGTCCATGCTAAGTTCTTTGTTAAGTATTACAATCACATATCTATGTCCTAGCTAAGGTTGTAGACACTAGAGTCCTGCAACCACCCCTGCCTCTACCTTGGGTGAGACCTCATCTACTTCGCAAGTGTTTCCGAAAGGGTCGGTAGTTAGGGTTTTGTTGGTGCGTTGTTGTAGCATTGAACCCTAGGTATGCCCCTGTGCCAAGAATGAGATATATTTCAAACTTATTGATTTCATTGAGAGCCACTTTTATTTCTTTGTCAATTGTTGCATAGTTATTTTCGTTGTCAATCTAGGTCCTTGAAGAAAATTGTATTATCTCTTCATGTGGCTTTGATCTCCCTGCCTTAACTTGTTTAAGAACTACTCCCCATCCTTGGTCACCGCCATGGAACTTCGATAGAGGAATATTTTGAGATTATTAAATTTAATGAGGACAACACACCATTTTCTATGTTACTAGGAAAGCCTTGGCTTGAAAGAGATCATGCCATATGGAAGGAAGAAGAAGTTTTAGAGCATAAGAAGCAAGAGTTAAAATATTTCATGACTAGAAGGATCGCACACTTGATTGAAGAACAGAAGAACAGATTGAATCTATTTAACACCAGCAACTTGGATGTCAACATTTCAATAACATTAGAGGACCCACAGAAGACTGAAGTACCTACTCTAGATAAACAAGAAGTATTACCCTTGAATCTTAGGAAATAATCTCGACAGCGCGAGGTAACTATGCCAAAAGAAGATAAGAATCAGAATGGAAAAATGAATACGAAGACAAATCTCACTGGAAATAAAGCTAGAAAACTAAGTAAGAAGAGAGATAAGATCGACAAGCTACAAAAGGACCCAAAGGGAACTTCGCAAAAGGAAAATTTGAAAAATTGGAACTTCGTCGGGATAACAGAACAACGTCACATGCCACTTCGCCAGGGCGAAGCAATATAGACATTGGGAACGAGTAGAAAGGAATTTATGGTTCACCACCATACCGTTGGACGATGCCATAATGGACAAAACAGAGTTAATGAAGGCTTTTCTCCCATTGGAAGAGATCTGTTTCCATGTTATCTATTTATCCCGTTGTGCCATGCACCGAGAACACTTTTGCTAACCATGAATCTGATCCCATAGACTCGTTGATTTTGCATAGTGATCATTGCGTTATTTACCTCTATCCCATTCTAGTGTCTAAGTTACTCCTTGAACCCAATATTTCCAACCCCAAGTGTGTATGTCGAACAAGTTCAGTAGTGTGGAGAAATTTTTTGAATAATTTCTCATCGACCTCATGACTAAAAGATTAATGTCAATGTCTACAGGTGTACAAGCTACATCAACGAGAACAGTGAAAGCCTCTCCGTCGACTTCTCATAGAGCAACTCGAAGTAAAAAAAGCGGTTAGTAGAGCACTTCACTCTGTGAAAGTCTTAGAAATAAAGGCAGAGGACCGAGTCACGCATCAAGTAGAGTGGCTCGCAGAAGCTATCCAGCAGCTACAACAACACATAGCAAACTTAGAGCTCTGCACAATGCCCGAGACTTTGCATGATGTAAGGGATCAAAGAGAAGAAACATCTCGAAGTGCAGTTGAAAGGATAAAGTCCCTTGCCATGGAATGCAAGCAACTAAGTAATCGCAGTGCCCAGACGTATGAGTAACTCACCAAGAACCCATAATTGTAGGCACTAGAGTCACAGCTCCAGGAAGCGAAGCAGCAAGTAGAGACAATACAGGCACAGTTGAAGCCCCTGTTAGCTATGGAAAGAATGAAGCGATCCCAAGAGAAACGCACCACCCAGCAATAGATCCACACTATCTAGAGCAGAGTTATGGAAGTAAATCAGAGGCTCCAACCTATACAAGATAAGTCTTACCAATTGTTCACAGAGGTCGAAGGTTGAGTAGCAGAACTGGAGTAGGTTGTCACCGCAACTAAACATTGCCTAGAGGGACCTGTCAACAAAACAGTCATCCAAGAGTTCGATGAATAGGAGGACGTGGCTCAAAAACAAGTCCAAGTAGCTCAAGCCAAACTCGAGGCTTTTGAAGCAGAACTACCCAGACCAGAGTGACTCGGGACGAGTCATAGGTGACTGTTGGGGGCTTGTTGGCCCTTGACCAAGTTTTGTGGATTCTTGCTCATGTTTGACCTATTTTTGGGGATTCCACAGGTTGTCAAAGGTAGAGCAAAGACGAAGCAGAGATCGCAGGATCTCGGCCCCTTTTTAGGGATTTTTGGGTTTTGGGACTATGTAACGGGTATGGGAATGTTGGCCCATGGGCTTACCCATGCTTAGGCCCACTTTTGTAATGTATATATAGAAGACTAGGCGATGTAATAAGAGAGGTGGTAAGTAGTGCTAAGTGCTAGAGATCTGATCTATGTGATCAAGGGATTGTAAGAATGCTAAGTGCTAAGTACTTTCTTTGTGCATACTATGTGAGACTTGCAGAGCTACGTGCAAGTAATTGTAAGAAGGCTTGGTGTTGTACCCTAGATTGAAGAAGGAGGATCTGGCAGAGTGCGTGCAAATATCTTGTCTTCTGTGGAGTAGGACTTTGATGCTATGTGCCTACAAGAAGCTTGACAAAGATAATAAAGAAGAGAAGAGTTGGTGGACGTAGCCCCGGGATGGAGGTGAACCATGTACATGCTGTGTTGTTATGCTTTGTGTGATGTATTGATGTGTTTATGTCTTTACTTGCTAAGTGCTTTGATATAGATAGATAGATCTGTTTATGCTTTGTGCTAACGATGTATATGGATGATAGATCTGACCTATGTGAATGTGCTTAGTTTTTGAATCTGCTAGATCTAATCTATCTCTCTATGCTAAGTGCTTAGATACATCAGATCTGAATGAATGATGTGATGCCCTATTTTATTTGTGGAGTAGATAGTGGTTAAATATTGATGAAATGTCAGTGCTAAGTGCTTTGTTAAGTATTACAATCACGGATTTGTGTCCCAGCTAAGGTTGCAGACACTGGAGTCATGCAACCACCCCTGCCTCTACCTCGGGTGAGACCTCTTTTGCTTCCTAGGTGTTGTCGAAAGGGTCGATAGTTAGGGTTTTGTTGGTGCGTTGTTGTAGCATTGAACCCTGGGTCTGCCCCTGTGCCAACAATGAGTTATATTTGAACTTATTGATTGCATTGAGAGCCGCCTTTATTTCTTTGTCAATTGTTGCATAGTTATTGTCGTTGTCAAGCCAGGTCCTTGAAGCAAAGAGTATGATCTCTTCATGTGGCTTTGATCTCCCTGCCTTAACTTGTTTAAGAACTAATCCCCATCCTTGGTCACCATCATCAGACTCAACAATTTTAAAGAGTTCATCACTTGCAACATGTAGTATTGGAAAGTGCCCGACTTTAGATTTTATTTTTCTCACATCCTCATTGTGTTCTTGATTCCAAGGCATGGGATCCTTTTTGAGTCTGCCATTCAAAATTTTCTATCTTTAGCACAATCTTTATAAAAATGACTCAAATAGTTCAAGCTTGCTAGAAAGCATTGGAGTTGGGTCTTATCAATTATTTTATCTGGAAATTTTTCTGCAAATTCCACTACATGAGTATGAAGAGCAATTTGGCCATTTCAAATTGTGTGACCTAGAAATTTGACAAAGGTTTTAAAGAGATCCATTTTCTTTTTAGAAATAACTAGACCAGAATGCTTGATGACCTTTAAAAACATCTCCAAATGCTTGAAATGATGGTCTCTGGAATCCAATAAGACTAATATATCATCTATGTAGACAATCAGCCAGTCAAAATATGCCTTTAAAGTTTCATCCATAACCCTTTGAAATTTTCTGGAGAATTCTTAAGATCGAAGGTCATAACTTTCCATTCATAGTGACCTGCAGGAACACTAAATGTAGTTTTGAATTTGTCTTCCTCCTTTGTAGCCACTTGCCAAAATACAAATTTTAAATCAAACTTTGAGAATATCTTTGCATTTTCTATTCTATTGACCAGACTGAATTTGTAGGGTATAGGATAAGTTTCATCAACTAGGACTCAATTTAAAGGAGTATAGTTTACTACCAATCTTTGGACTCTTCGAATCTGTTCATAATGTTTATTAACATAGAATCCATAACAATTCCATGGGCTAATGGATTCTCTGATCAATCCTTTTTCCAATAATCCTTGGACTTCTTCAGAACACAATTTATGATATTTAGCATTCATAGGTATTTCTCTGCTTTTACAAGGCTTTCCCTCATAGCTATATTTGTATGGTAATTCAACAAAATTAGTTTTTCTTTCCCAAAATGTAGTTGGGAGTTCTAAACATACCTGATCTTCAAATAATTTTGTAGTTGACTAATCCTGTCTTGAATTTTTAGCTCCTTTAGTTGTTGATCAATTCTCTGGTTGCTCTTCATTTGTTGGAGTTCTTGAATATTTTTCTCTTTATCTATAAGATTTTGAGACATTTAGAACATTTTGGACAAATTAGGGAATGATACAAAGGGAGCACAATTTTTCTCCTTGATATTGTAATAAAATATCCAAATTTTCCATTTGGTAATTTTTCAGAACCATGTGGTTCAGCAACAACCAAAAATGGAGTACCTAAAAGACAAGGTACTGGATTTTCTGCAAGTGAAAACTTCAGATTCAAGCAGTAAGGTCCAAAACATAACTTGACCCTTTCAACTTCATATTCCATCTTTAGGGTTTGATTACCTACCCCAATGGCTGCATTATTAATTTTTAACCAATAACAAGAAGGAATAGAATATTTATTCATGATGTTAAAATCTGATCTTGAATCGATCAATGCTTTCAATTTAAAGATTTGACCTTGAATATTCAACTTAATCATCACATSRTATTGTTGATGTTGGATGGCCATTATTCTCATAGAATTCAAACCTTCTATAKAATTTGTTTCAAATGTACTAATGTTGGTATTTGCATWYWGAGGAATTTCTTCTAGGGAAGGCATGAATTGTAGGGTCTGGATTTGTTTATGTAACCCTCTTATTTCTTATCTAKCCCATGAATCATCTTTGTATCCAYCCTYAATTTCTTATTCTTTTTCAATCTTTTCTAATCTTTGCTTAATTTCTGCAACTTCCTTCTTAAGAATATTTATTTGTTTTCCCAAATCATGTATAGTCAAAGGTCTCATCTTATCATTTTGGTTTTGTCTAATAAACGACTTGGTATTCCTTTCAAAAGAAGCATCTATGAACAATGGCTTCATACCTGAGTTTGTGGTTGTTGTTGGTTGTTGAGATTTTACCATGGTTTTTAGAAATGAATATAAAAGTGCAGCCTTCATTTCTCCTTCTAGCAATTCTTTGATTTGTGCCAACATCTGAGCATCTCCATCAAGCTGATTTTGAGCCATACATATTTTAGGTTCTAGTTCATCTTCATCTTCTTCTTCTGCTTCATCTTCTGTTTCTTCACAACTTGAAGACTATTTTTGGAAAATACAAAACTTTGGATCTTTACAGCTGCAATCATTTTCTATAAGTAACATCTATTCATCAGAGGATTCACTAGTACAATAGTCAAATTTAGAAGTGTCAGTGGTCTGACAACATCCTTCTTGAAAAATATGAACTTCTTCCCTCTTAGGAAAATGATGATGTGGGTATTGATCTGTATCATGGTGACTTGAGCCACATCTGTTGCAATGAATTAAGATTATTTTCCTAGAAGACTCAGCCTTTTGTCTTGCCTTTTGTTGTGAGATCTTACCTTTATTATTCTTAGATTGTTCACCTTATGGACATCTATTATCTAGGTGTCATGCTTTCCCACATAACCAACACGTTAGGTTGGTCTTACTTTGTTGTTTGGAAGATTGCAATTTGATGTCTTCTGGGGAGTAATAATGAGACTTTGTGTATTTATTATAATGACCTCTTTTCCTCTTATCCTTTTGGTAAGACTTGGGCTTACCCTTATCATATTTTTGGAATCTTTGTCTCATGGTTTTCTTTTCCCTTTTCTTTCTTTTAACTGGATCATCTAGGGTCATACCATATTTTTTGCAAATAGATCTACTATATGGCAATTTTGATAGATTTTGTATTGAATTTGTAACCTTCATGTTAGCACACAATCCTACTAGGGAAGATGTAATGATTGTGTAAATCTCTCCCAGAGTATAAAGCTCATAAGGCTGAACAAAAGTTTTTGGTACTTTTAAATATTCAAAAAAATTGGTGGGGAGAGCAACAAGATATATTTGCTTCTAGATAAGGTTTTTGCTATCTTTTACTTCATATATCCTTTGTATCTATTCTATATGAAAATCATCATAATTGGACATTCTCTTACATTTCATTCCCATTAGAATTATGGCATGTTTATCACAAAGTTCTTGTTCTGTTCCACACCAATGCTCAAGAATGAATCTAGTTTATGCACCTATCATATTATTTTCTTCTTGGCCATCTTCTCTAAATATTATATCCCCATTTTCATCTTTAACTTGTTCATTTTCCATTTTCTCAACTAGGGCAGGTGAAGAATCTAATTCCCACCACTTAGCCAAAGTTCATGTAAATCATTGTATAATAGACTTACATGCTTCTATTTCATTTTTTCCTTTCATGCACATGACTCTGTAGGAAACATACATTATGTCTATAACTTGACGGATTTGGCCTATGTTCATACTATCTATGTTCCATTCTGGGAAATTTTTATCTGTAAATGTTTGTGCCTCTGGTAGCTTGCCTTTTCCATAAAGGTTTGGAGCCGGAACCCTAGTCATGTTCCAAGGAACTAGTTCTTTAGCAAGAAGAATATGATATTGTGTAACCAGAAGATGAGTTGAGGATGATTCTTCTTGTTCTGGGGGGAAATGGACTGGAAACCTTTTCTTCAGGAATGTAGACTGCAAAGTTTACTGATGAGACCTTTTGTGGAAATAAGTAAGAACTAGAAATTGGTTTGTCAGGAAGCTTTCCATATTTTTCTGATACTTTAATAATAGATTTCCCTATGTTTTTAAAAGCTTCACCTAATCCTTCCATTAGTTCTTCATGGTCTCTTTTTGAAGAGTCATTTTCACTTTCTAAAGTGTTTTTGATTTCAGAGACTTGGGAATTGACAGAGTTTATACTGGAAGCAACTTAATTTGTAGAGACTTGAAGTTGATCTATCGGTTTCTTCCTAGCATAGTCATTGGTTACAAAAGTATGTGTTGTCATCCCTCTTAGAGAAATATTTGTCCAATTTAATGGTCTAGACACACTTTGGAGCCTTTTCTCTGAATTTGTTCGTTGATATTCTTTCTTGTGAATCATGAGGGGAGTAGCCTTAGTTTGTTTTTCCTCTTCTCCTATAATGATTCTCTTAAAAGGGGGCAAAAAAAATTTGTCTGGGTTGTTTGTCCATCTAAGACTTTCCATTTGTGTTTGGTAATGACACGTTCTTTGGAAGACATCATTTGAATTACTTCCTTTTGGGAAAGTCGATACCATTCATAAAAGGATATCCACAAATCATTTATTGACATATATGTTTTCCATTGCTCAGATAAATCTTTCTTTAGTTTTGCAGAAATAATGGCATTAAATTCTTTGGCTTGGGGATGAGTAAACAGATCCCAATTTAACATTCTCTTAATCCATTCTATGTTTACTCTTCTTCTAGGACATCCATTCACAAGGGAAACACATTTGTGCATCTCTCAGACTAATGGTTTTTGTAGTCCCGTGGCTAATGGATTTTCAAATCTGCAGGATGGAATTATTGCATCTGTTTGTTCAATATATCTTAATCCATATCTTGGAGTTCCCAGTGGTCTACAGTAGCTAAATATTTCTCTGAGCCTAGGATCATCTCAGGAATATGATGCATCATCAAGACATGGCTCTCATGTGGAAAATCTATGTCTGTTGTATCAGAACACTTTGGATGAGGACAACTTTCTTTTCAGATCGAGGCTCGAGAATAATCACTTCTGGGATTATGGTTTTTATTTATAGGAGAGCATACCTGAGGTTGGGTATTGACCAACTTAAAGCATAGAGGATATTCTCTTGGAAGAATAGAAGGTGATTCCATCCAAATGGGTTCATGAGTAAAAATGGGTGAATCTATGCCTTCAAATTTTTGAGATGGAAAAAACAATAATAAAAATCTATATAATAATAAAAACAAAATTAAAAAAGTTAGTATAAATTTCTCAATGAATGTAAAAAAAAACCTATATGATAATAAAAACAAAATTAAAAATAAAGATGCCATATGATACATGATTTCTTCCCTTTTAATTTTTCAATTATGAAATTAAGAAAACATTTCATATTTAACATTTAAAACATACATCTTTATTATATCTAAAAAAAAATAAAAAATTATTATAAAAAAGTATGGGATATAGAACAAAGTTTAAGCTAGTGTAGGATGCTGGTTAGTCTCAATTTACAATATGATATCAGCAGGAGATGGAGCTTTCTCCATCACTTAGCTTTTGTTTTCATTTGTGGTGAAACAACGCATCTTGTCCGGGCTATCACAGCCAGTGTCGTTTACATGGTCGGATGTGTGGGGTTTGGAAATTCTAGCCAAATTTTTTTCATTGGAGGCGCCAAGACTTCCCTCTTCAACTATTTATTTGCCAGACCCTCACAGCCGGTGACATTTTCAAGTTTTTTAGTTGCTGTCTCCTGACAAACCAGTTGTGGTAGAGGCCTGGCTTGCTTGGAGCTCTACAGCATTATTTGAACGATTCAACTGAAAATTTTACTGTTTCAGGGATTTTTCTCTCGAAGGTTATTGGACGTTAGCGCGTGGATTTGGTCATTGCGCTCTGCGCCGTGATTAAGCTTTGGATCAATTCTCTCCAGCTTCATAACCTGCAATGGCAATGGAAATAAGGGCCTCCACATTTGTAGTGGAAACTGCGTACGTTGTGGTCCTGATGTTCACTCTCTTTGGCCTCACAACGGCTCCAGCCCCATTGTTGGCGCAGGTTCCATGGAATTTTTTCCCTCCGTTGGTGCATCTCTCGTGGCCTCCATTATCGCATTCTTGGCCTACATGTTCTTAGAGAGATGGTTTTTCAATTGTCTTAGGAAATACTGGTGTTATTGCCATGAGTTGTATTTGCACACAACTTTTCCACGGCTCTTGATTTTGGGATAAGACCCTTTATTGGGAATTGCAGTTTTTTTAATTCTTTGTAATCCAATTGCTATTCCAAAGGGAGATCCATCTGAAATAATGTTGCACCCTTTGAAAGGTCAAGCTTCTATGCTTCATCTGATTCATTGCATAGATTTTTGCCCATCAATTGTATATTTGGAGGTTCCTTGGAAAATTGTTTATTTTGTAAATTTATTGTATTTTAAAGGTTATTGGTCAAGCTTTTGTTGGAAATTGATTGTCATTGATGTCAACTCTAGAAAAAGTCTAGAACTCTCTAGAAGTAATGCGTGTATTTGAAGAAGTCTCCAAAGTGGTCCCCTTATGGCATAGCTTTAAGCATGGCCCTCACAGGAAGACGTTTTGAAGAAGGTTACAAGAAACCTCGGAAGTTTGGTCATGAATCCCGAAAGTGTTTGAGGAAAAAGAGAAAGAAGGACATTGCAAATACATGCAAAACCTGCATAGATAGATAGTCATCGTCATGTCATTTCCAACGGTAGGTGGTACATCACGTCACAGTTGAGAAGTTATTCCCTCTTAAATATGAAGATCCAAAGTATGGTCAAGAATCCATGGATCTAAGGACAAGAAGTTACATGTCGCCCCCAAAATTAATTAAAGAAGAAAGGTTGTTGCAACAAGAAGTTACAGGTCGGCCCTAAAAGGAGACACTTGAAAAAGTATAAATACACATCAAAAACCTCTCATTTGTTCATCCAAGCAAGTGTGCTTTTGTGGCATGGAACTAGCATAAATGGGTCTTTTGTTGTGCTAGGAGGATTGGTGAGCTTAGCAAAGCAAATATGACCTAGGAGAAAGGAGGTCGAGGAGAGCAAGGAGTTTTCTGAGGTTATCTGTGAGTCACAGTGGAGCAAAGTTTGGATTTCTGAGGTTATCTGTGGGTCACTATGGAGAAAAGTGAGGATATGAGGAAAAATATGTGAGTCGACAATATATGAGTAGCGAATTTGAGGGAAAATATGTGGGTTGACAGTGTATGAGTAGAGGATATGTGTAAAAGATTTAAAAAGGTATTATTCTCTTAATGTTGAAGTTGGGGATGGTTTGTTGGTCTGTGATCATATGCACCAGGTTGTTACATGATTAAAGGTATGTCTTTACATGAATTTTTGAGGTTTATATGTTGGTGTTCTGGTATATTCTTAAGGCATATCTTGGATAGTTTGGGCATATGACTTGAGGTGTATTTTTGGTACATGGTTTATGGTTTGTTATAGATGATATGACACTTGATTGAGGCACATTTTTGGCATATGGATTAAGGCACATGTTGGTGATGTTGGGAATATATTTAATGATTGATATTCTTAGTTATATTGGCATATAATTTGCATGAGTGGATCTGGTTTTGTGGATGATGATGTTGATGATGCGATATCATTATTAGTGACAATGGAAAAAACAATGAGAGTAACAGTAATAGTGTCAGGTTGAGTATTCATCTATATTTCAGGAAGGAAGGAAGGTACAAGGAAAAGAGTTTGTATCTTCCTTCCGGTTGGAGTCGAAGAATACAGGGAGTTGGAACTTCCTTCAGGTTGGAGCATGTAAATCAGGGGTCGTAGCCTCCTTGTAGTTGGAACTAGAGAATTCATGGAGTTGTAATTTCCTTCAAGTTGGAGCCTGTAAACAGGGGGTTGGAATCTCCTTCTAGTTGGTTCCAAAGAATTTTGGAAGTTGGTTCTTCCTATGGTTGTAATCTTTTGAAATATAAAAAAACATTATGTCGTTTTCTCCCATTTGGGTTTCAACGTAAAAATATCTTGAGCACTGTGTATGATGTGATACATTGTTGAATGGTATTGTTTATGGTTATATGTTCATGAATGTTAAATTAAATAATAACTGATAAATTGTTGATTGTAATACCCCAAGGACAAGCCCCAGTTATATTGATGAATTGTGATTATTTGTATAGGTTGGTGAGCCAATTGTTTATAAGATGAAGAATTATATGTCTATTAGGGTGGAGAGCCTAGATGCTTAAGGCCATGAGCCTCATTTTGTATATGTAATTATGCAGACCATAAATAAAATATAAACATCATTGTGTGTAGACCAACCACGAAGAAAGAGTGATGGAGGACTAAACTAGGGGGCTTACCTAGGGGATAATATTTTATTATTCTTTCCTAAAGGCTAAGGTGGACAATTGATCAGTGTTGTCCTAAGTTCCTGGAAAAAGAACGTATGCTAAATGGAGTGCATGCAGCTCGAGGAATACAGGTGTCGACCTGGGCGCATGTAGTTAAAACCAAAGAGTCAAACAGTGTTGGGGGCACGATTCCCATTCTCCCATCTTCCGCCTGAACTCGTTGGCCTCCATATTCGACCTCTGTAATTTTCTTGACACGCATCTTGAAACCAGTAAACCATGAGCCGATCTATGTCTTCTTGGAACTCGACACTTGGGTAATTGCCTTAGCTATGTTGTGTCTTAGCATCTAGTCGTTGTCATTTTTGGGTCAATAATTGATTCCTGTTGTTCTCGTCACCTGTATGTTAGTTGAATGTTGTTGCATTATTGCTTCGGAGCTGAATTGAAGAAGCAGGTTGCCAGGCCTATGAGAAACTTTCCTAGGTGAGAGAGTTTGTTGGGAAGTGAGTTCTCTTGGTAGGGAGTCCCGTAGCAGCTACAGTACTCTGTGATTTTTGGTCTAGCTTGTTGTTGAAGCCCAAGGTAAGGGAGGTGTACTAGCCGATGGAATTGTATTAGTGAAGGTGTACCCTCCTGGGGTGGAGTAGGCATGTGGGGAATGAGGGTCTGTGGGTTATGGGTGTAAGTGGCTCCTAGGATAAAAGATCTTTCCTGTTGTTTTGTGCAACTTTCTTGTTGTCCTTGCCAAGCCTAAAATTCCCTTGCTTGGTGGAGTTTAGTCTCAGCTCGGGGGTGACCCACTGCTGAGCGTGATGAGCAGTGTGGTCTAAATCTAGGAGATTCGTTGAAGGTCTGCATGCAATTGGTGGTTTTAATCTAGTTATAAGATAAGTGTCATTTTCATTCTCAATTATATATTTTATGCATGACTATGATTCTTAAATGTTATCATTATTCCGTTGCATGTTTGAATTATTGTTAATTCCAATTGAGTCTATATGGTAGCAATAATTTTGTGTTAATTGTTTTAAATTCATTAAAATGCATGTTATATGTGTGTGTGTGTGTGTGTGTTCCGCAGTGGCATTGCTCGACAGTGGTGTTGATAGTCGGGGGATGTTACAATTTGGTATCAAAGCCATGGTTTCAACGCTGAGCCTGGATGTGTTGGATAAGTGGCCATTGGACATGAGGTTTTAGGTGGAAATTGTATCTCGAGGAACCAATTTTGAACCTTAGAATGTTTCTCGAGTGCCAAGACGTTACTTTGGCTGTGTTACAAAGATCAGGAGGTGTAGCAGAATTATAAAATCATGACAGACGTGCTATTTGGCCACAGAGAAAGAAATCACAACACTTGTGGTTTTGGGGTCACCAGATCTATGCACAAGTGGTTGTGAGCCGTAGATCTCACGACAGATCGTAACTTTGGAGTTTAGCGATCGAGAGAAGTGGGAGGTGATGATGCACAAACTTTCGAAGCCCCAAAGTGGATCTACACCGTAGATATAGGGAGAAGAGCTCGATTCTTGGATCAATTCGGTGTTAAAAGGTAAAACACAGTGGTGAAGTGAGAAAGCTCTTGAAGCTCCGAAGTCCAGAGTTAATCCAAAACGTCTATCAAGAGGGACACGTGTCAGTAGATGGGCTTGTTTTGGATTTTAGTGCTGGAGAGAATTAATGTGTGTAGAGGCAAGAACTCACGAATTCTGAATCTATGAAGCCCAAAGAGATGAAGTGGTGAGTCATGATGATGTCACCTAGAGGTGACAGGGACCTCTCCTATACCTTCCACGCACCCCCACCTGAAATATTGACAGTTGTACTATGTGGGCACTGAGGTTAGATAACGAAGTTAAAGGCTGGAGGACCCACATTGGTGTTGATCATAATACATCAAGATCGACGGCCAGGAGGCATTACGGGGACCCAAGTTGCACGGAAGTTAATTCTCCAAGGTAGTCTCACAATCCAAACTACAGTTTCACTAAGGGGTTACGTGTCAATGTCAGAAGTATTGCAATATGAAAGGAGGGTTACCCCAAACCACCGTTGCATGCCCCCGTAATTGGAAAACGTAAGTGATGTGACATAATGACATCACCAAAGGTGACATGGGAATGTTCGGAGAATAACAGTTTGAGATGTGCGGATGTGAAATCCTTTGAAGTCTCGAAGCTCTGAAGTCCCGAAACTTAGATGCCTGAGGTTCCATAGTGAGTGTCAGTCGTTGGATGTTGGGTAGACGTGGACGGTTGATCCACTCTACTTCGCGAGCTCGGTAATCCAGAACTACGAGAGATTGTTTTGTTGTTGTTCGCCCTTGACCAAGTTTTGAGGAACACTTGTTCATATTTGACCTATTTTGGGACTTCGATAGCCTGTCGAAGACGAAGCGCAAAGAGAAGCATATATTGCGGAAGCTAGACCCCCTTTTTGGGTCCTTTTTGGGTTTCTGGGAATATGTAACAGGAAAGGGATGTCGGCCCGTGGGTTTACCCATTCTTAGGCCCACTTTTATAATATATAAATAAGTATCTAGGTGATGTAAGAGGATGGCTATAAGATAAGTGCTAGATTGGCATCTATGTGATTGGCTTGCAGAGCTAAGTGCAAGTGTTGTAAGTGTTGAGTGCACAGATTGTAAGGAGGCTCTGTGCTAGATCTACTCAAGGAAGGAGTATTTGGCAAGGTGCATGCAGATCTCCTGTCCTATGTGGAGTAGGATTTTGATAGCTCTGTGTTGTAACCAAATTGACTAAATCTAATAAAGAAGAAGAGATAGTGGACATAGCCCCAGGGTAGGGGTGAACCACGTAAATACTATGTGTTGTGATTTGTGCTTATTCTTAGATGTTTTGTATTGCTAAGTGCTTAGATGTTATTAGATAGACTTACGTATGCTTAGTGCTAGAGATGTATATGAACGCTAGATTTGATGTGTATGAATATGCTAAGTGATTGGTCTACCAGATCTAATATGTCTTGTTGTTGCTAAGTGCTAAAATAACCTAGACCTCGTTGAATGCTGTGATTCTCTGTTATGTCAGCGAAGTATATCTAAGTGGAATATTGATGAATGATCTATGCTAAGTGCTTGCTAAGTGATATAATCACAGATCTGTGTCCCATCTAAGGTTGTAGACACCTGAGTCTTGCAACCACCCCTGCCTCTACCTCGGGTGAGACTTCATCTGCTTCGCAGGTGTTTCCAAAAGGGTAGGTAGTTAGAGTTTTGTTGGTACACTATTGTAGCATTGAACCCTGGATCTGCCCCTGTGCCAACAAATGGTTCCGTTGCCGGGACTTGAAACTGTGATTGCTGAGAACTAAGGGAGAAGAAGCTTTGTGCAAAGATTTGTCCTGAAACTGTGAAATCTCTATGCGTGGATCTGTTCCCTAGTGAGTAGTATTTTACTTGATCTGAAAAACTTTGTGCTGAAAAGAGAAGGCCAGATTTTAAGAAAAGAAGCGAGATCTGAATGCTTGGTGCTCTAAGAAAGTTAAAACTGGGAGTTTCTGAATAAAAGAGGTCAGATATGTAGAAAAGAGGTAAGATCTGTAAGATCAGTGCTCTGATAAAGGTAATAATAGTTAAAAGTTCTTAAATCTGAAAGCTTTGTGCTCTGTAGAATTAAGACAAGTGGAAATTTTTGTTTCTAGAGTATGGATCTAGGCATTTTTGATAGATTATTTCCAAGCTTGAAAACTAGGGCAATGATAGATGAAATAAAGTTTGATATGACTAGATCTAATAAGCATAATGATAGATATGTTATACCTATGCATAGAAAGAATGTTTGGACTAACAAATGGATGCAGGATCCTAGAAAAAAAATTTTGCAGGCTAGCTACCATGATCCTGGTGCACAGTACAAAAGAGGCTGGGGATCATTTAAAAGAAAGAGAGGATTAACCCTATGTTACAGTTGCAGAAAACTAGGCCATTTAGCTAAGGAATGCCTTGGTGGGAAACCTAGTTGCCTATTTTGTAAAGCCTTGGACCACGAAGTATTGGATTGCCCTAAAATGATTGCTAAGCTTGAAAGAATGAAACTAAATGAAGAAAACCCTAAGGCAGATCCAGAAATAGAAGAACCCCATAAAGAATAAAAAAATATATTACTACAACTGAAAGACATATTGAATGACCACCGACATGTTAGATTATCAGAGGTCTTTAAAGAAAAAGAATGCATCAAGGTAAGAATAGGAGGCTTTGACATTGACTGTGTTCTGGATGAGGAAACACAAGGGATTGTTATGATAGAAAGAACTTGGGAAGCTATAGGAAGGCCTGCTATGATCCCTTCATTAAGAGGAATAGGGCTATTCAGAGGAAAAATGGTAAACCTATGTGGAAGGCTCACTCAGATATCTATGAATGTCAAAGGAACTTCGACAGAAGAAGATTTTGATATTATCAACTTTATTGAGGATAGCGCGTCGTTTACTATGTTACTTGGAAAACCTTGGATTGAAAGAGATCAAGCCGGAAAGAAGGAAGAAGAAAAGACTTTAGAACAACAGAAACAAGAGTTAAAATATTTCATGACCAGAAGGATCGTGCAGTTGATTGAAGAACAGGAGAATAACTCAAAGCTATCGACACTAGAAGCCCATATGTCAAAGCTGCAAAAGCATTAAAGGACTCATAGAAGATTGGAGTATATGTCTCAGATATAGAAGAGGTATTACCCCTGAGTCCTAGGAGAGGACCTCAACAGTTCGAAGTGACTGTGCCCAAGGAAAATAAGAATCAGAATGGAAAAATAACTACCGAGATGAAGCTCATGGGGAAGAAGGCTAGAAATATGAGTAAGAAGAAGGCTAAGATTGAAAATTTATAGTAGGTTCCAGAGGGTACCCCGTAGAAAGAAACTTTTCAAAATTGGAGCTTCGTCAGGATATCACAATAGCGACATGGGACACTTCACCATGGCGAAGAAATATAGTCGTTGGAGGCTGATATATCCATTTGATTGTCGCTTTGAACGAATAGAAAAACATTGATGGCTTGTCACCAAACCGTTAGACTGCACCATAACGGACAGAAAAAGAGTTAATGAAGCCCCATATCCATTACAAACGATCTGTTACAGAGTTACATACTTATTCCATCGTGCCATGCACAAAAGACACTTTTTCTAATTACAAATTTGACTCCACAGACTACATGAATTGTGAACAGTGATTACTCCACTCTTACTTTATACCCTATTACAGTACCTACGTTACTTTGAGAACCCGAGATATTGATCTTGAGCGTATATTTCCGACGAATTTAGCGCATCTGAAGAATTTGTAAGAGAGGTACTCACTAGCCTCAGGGCCGAAAGAGTCATGTCAGAGAGAGGATTTTCTATAGGTTTACAGGCATTATTAACGAGAGGAGTGCATTCCTCCCCATCGAATGCTCGAGCAGGAACATCCCGAGCCGGCGCAAAAAGAAGAACCAAACATAAAAAATGATGTGGCCAGCATGAAGTTGGTTCCATCCATCCTACCTTCTTACATACCACTGCTGAGCGGTGCAATCAACATAGACAGTGTGCCTAGAGACTTTGAGTACACTCTATTCACTGTGTACTTACCGAAAGGGGTGCGTGCAGTCTGCATATACCAATACAAAATTGCGTCATTGAAGTTTAGTGACCGCAACCTATGAGATCGTAAAGTTTGCAGCATGCTTGCCTCGTACAAGTACCTAACCAGAACCAAGGGAAATAATTCAAATATCGTCCCTCAACAATGGACGATGAACCTAATGCAGTCCACTTTGTTGAACATGATGAAAATCCCACACTTCAACAGACACCAGGAAGTGAATGCATGTGTAAAGTTGTTGCTATCCTGCTACCACGGAGGATACCTATGGTTGAATCACCGTAACACTGTGGATCCAACCTTGATCAATCAGATCACAGGGATGAGCATGCAGGGCCCTGAACCATAGGACTTTTACCCTAGAAAGACTTTAGACCGAGGATTATCATAGAGGATTAAATAAACTTATGGCAATGTCGAGAATATCACGCGAGGCTACAAGGTAGCTTCTATCGAGAAAGGCACAGTGCACCTCACATGTCAACTGATCGCAGGGAAGTTGGTACTCAAGAATCGACCCATGCAAGTATCTAGCTTTGTAGTCGACCTCGTAGGAAAGTGCATAGAGGGACTACAGATGAACTGGGTGAAGTACCTGGTGAATCAACTAGAGATTGACTACAGAGAAGCCTAGGATTAGGGGCATGAATTCCATTTTAGCTGGCTCTTGATACTTATAGATTTTGTTGCATGGGAGCTACCTGAAGGTGCAACCTTCCTAGACATCGAACCCTTTTGAACCACTGGCCACGAAGTTTAGTACACTGTGGTACTCGAACGATATGAAAAAGCAGTGGCAATCCAATGCCCTCTTCCATACCTACCACAAACAATTGAATATCACCATCCAATCTGAGCCTCGGATGACCCCAAATACCCTCCACAGGTTTCAGCCCCTAATTAAGTTCAACGTGGATCACCACTTCATTTATATAACAATGTGCGTTGATGAGCATAAGCAATAGTTGCAGTATTATTATAAGATGATAGAAGAAGACCTAGAGGAGATCACCAAGGAATGGTCAACAGACCTCCTTGTTTCAGCAGACCCCGTAGAAATGCCTGACATCGATAGCCCAAAAGCTGCACAGGATACACCTAGGTCTAGTAAGACAAAGAAAGCAAAGAATACGAAGAAGTCTGAGGAATTCCAGGATATAGACAGTCTATCTGTGAGGATGGCTTCCATTACAACAGATCAAGGAGGTGATGGTGAAGACTTACAAGAAGTTTAACAAAGACCAGAAGACGTTGTAGAAACCATAAAGAAGAGGAAGGGTTCACCCTCGGAACCTTCCTCCTGGATGAAAGTGAAAGCTCCCGTAACTAAGTTGCAGACCACGCTCACTCCAAATGAGTTCAATTTCCTCATCGTAGGTATGAATGAAGCTATAGAAGAGATAATAGAAAAGAAGGAAGCTAAGCAAGAAACAATGTACAATAGAATTGAGATCGGGCTCCAAGGAGTGCATTAGGCACTTCAGTCTAGCCATGTAGTCTCCACTGCACCCCTGCCAGAAGTAACAACAGAAGAGGTAGATGAACCAGTTCAACTCCACAAGATTGTTGACATAGTTTGATCTAGAATCGGATCCAGAAGCTTGACAGGGTTTAAAAATGCTCAAAAATGAAAGTGCTCGGAATGCGATGAAACTAGCACCATTGTGTCTGTCTCGTCTTCCTGATTCCGGTGGTATATTTACTTTGTCAAATAGGATCCGTATGCAAAATTTATCACATTCTGATCGGAAGCCCAAACAAGTAAAAAGTCAAAGGTCAACTGGTCAAAAAGTCAATGTTGATGACATCAACATGCTGACTGTGCAGGAGATGACGTGGCATCATACGATCATGAATGTGTAGAGTACACATGGCAGTGGTTGTATTGGAAAAATGGCAGTTTATGATTGGTTTGGGAGGTGCCATGTGGCATCCTCTTAGTGGTTAGAATGGTCAAAATTGTATGAGGTTCCGTGGGGTTTGAAACCACGAACCACCACTCAACTCCAAGTTTCAACACTAAGAAATGCCATTGGGCCATGATAACACACTGTTATGTGGATCGATTTTAAATATATGTATAGTAAAGTTTTGAAATGTTGGAAAAAGGGTGGGGGTCGAGGCCAAGCCCTGACCCATGACCATATGTAATACAACATAACCATAACTCAAAGGTTAAACGGTCAGTGCCAAGGTATGAGCCTATGGTTCCGGGCCCAACCCCATATGACCCGGACCATACCCTACATAAATGTGCGGGAGGTTATAACTATTGGCCCCATGGTCCTATGTATATGCCAACAGACCAGGGGCCTATCCACCCAACAGGGCACTGGTAGTTGGTAACAGCCCGAGGTTTTATGCCAATATGCCACGAGACCAGGAGCCGAATGCAGAGAGGGGCCAGCGCTATAGTGACAACGCTCGTCCACATGGGTCAACCCATATGACCATGGCACACGCCTATTGGGGGTTGCGGCCATATTATTGTCAATTTTGGATTTTATACTATAGTTTTGGGATTTCTTTTGATTTTATGCCTGATATTATTGGATTTTCTCCATTTTAGGGAGATATTGGGCATTTTTGGAGCCCAAATTTTGGGAGGAAGTTGGAGATGAACAACCAACTTCAAATCTATATAAACTAGGCCTATTTGAGGCCATGAGAGCAGCAGTTAGAGCAGAGTTATGCTGAGGAGAAGCCAAGCCAAAGCCATTTTGTTGCAAGGAAGATTTCGAGGAGCAGTCGTTGTTGGGTCATTTCTGGGAGCTCCGGACGTCCGTTTTGCGTGTTGTTTTCTTTGCAAGGTTCTTGAGATCTGGAAGAACATGACTAGATCAGTCTTGTATCCATTTGGCATTTTAGAGATATATTTTTGAGCTCTTGAAAAGAAATAAAGAAGCCTCCCCCACAGAGACAAAGGCCCGGAGACGTAGGAAAAGTTGTGCCGAACTCCGTTATCAATCTCCGTGTTATGGTTTGTTGTTTATATTTTCATTTCAGATCTGAAAATGTGTATATGAATGTCATAATTCCTCTTCTTTCCTCATTATTTCACTAAGTTTTCTCAAATGGTTAATTAATGCATGCAAAATTAAAACTCAACCACTGTCATTAAAAGATCCTACGGATCATAGTCTAAGTACGCCTTTGGAAAGAAGAGGAAGAAACAACACAGGCCACACAGGCCTTAAAGAAAGAACAAGAGGAAATCATCGAACATCATCGAGCTGAGCAACAAGAGAAGCACACTCTCCAAGTGAAATTTGAAGAACATAGAGAAAATATCTAAAAAGAGAAAGAGCAGTTGCTCGCAAAGTAGATAGGGATTGAAGAAGCAATCAACAGAGCATTTTGCTCTATGACCGGCTTAGAGAAGAAGGAAGAAGAACCCATAGAATTCCAAGTGATGAAGCTTGCTGAAGTTATTCAACAACTTCAACAAAGAGTCGTGGAATTAGAGCTTCAGACCATACCAATTACTCCACAAGAAGAGCGCAACCAGTGAGAAATGACTACCCAGAGCACAATAGAAAGGATTAAATCACTCACTGAGGAATGAAAATAGTTAAATAGAAGAACTGCGCAGATATACGAGAACCTAACCGAGAATCCAGAATTGCATAAATTGGAGTTGCATCTCCAATAAGTGAAGCAACACGTAGATACATTACAAGCATAGTTGAAGGCCTTGTCACCGGTCGAACAGATGAAGAGGTTTCACGAGCAACGCACCTCCAAGAAATAGATCCACATAATTCAAAGTAAAGTGATGGAAGTCTCTCAATGAATTCAACCAGTGAAAGAGAAGGCATGTCAACTGTTCACTAAGATTGAGAGCCAAGGAACAGAACTAGAGCAGGTCGTGGATTCAGCAAAGCAATGCCTAGAAGGGCCAGTGAATAACGCACTCATCTAGGAGTTCTACGAATAAAAGGTCGTGGAACAATAGCAATTTGAAGCAACTCGAGCCAAGCTCGATGCATTCGAGGAAAAACTGATCAGACCTGAGTGACTCAGGACGAGTCACAGGTGAGTGTTGGGGGCTTGTTGGCCCTTGAACAAATTTTGAGGAACACTTGCTCATATTTGATCATTTTTGGGACTTCAACAACCTGTCGAAGACGAAGCACAAAGCGAAGCAGAGATTGTGGAAGCTAGACCCCCTTTTTGGGTTCTTTTTAGGTTTTTGGGAATATGTAACGGGAAATGGATGTCGGCTCGTGGGTTTACCCATGTTTAGGCCCACTTTTGTAATATATAAATAAGTAGCTAGGCGATGTAAGAGGATGGCTATAAGCTAAGTGCTAGATTGGCATCTATGTGATTGGCTTGCAGAGCTACGTGCAAGTGTTGTAAGTGTTGAGTGCATAGATTGTAAGGAGGCTCTGTGTTAGATCTACTCGAGGAAGGAGGATTTGGTGAGGTGCATGCAGATCTCCTGTCCTATGCGGAGTAGGATTTTGATAGCTCTGTGTTGTAACCAGATTGTCTAAAGCTAATAAAGAAGAAGAGTTAGTGGATGTAGCCCCAGGGTGGGGGTGAACCACATAAATACCGTGTGTTGTGCTTTGTACTTATTCTTAGATGTTTTGTATTGCTAAGTGCTTAGATGTGATTAGATAGACTTACTTATGCTTAGTGCTAGAGATGTATATGAATGATAGATCCGATGTGTATGAATATGCTAAGTTCTTGGTCTACTAGATATGGTCTATCTTGTTGTTTCTAAGTGCTAAAATAACCTAGACCTAGTTGAACGTTGCGATGCTCTATTATGTTGGTGAAGTAGATCTAAGTGGAATATTGATGAACGATCTATGCTAAGTGCTTGCTAAGTGATATAATCACATATCTGTGTCCTAGCTAAGGTTGCAGACACCTAAGTCTTGCAACCACCCCTACCTCTACCTCGGGTGAGACTTCATCTGCTTCGGAGGTGTTGTCCAAAGGGCTGGTAGTTAGGGTTTTTTGGGTGTGCTATTGTAGCATTGAACCCTGGGTCTTCCCCTATCCCAATAGTTGTGATTTAAAAAATTCCAAAGTCGAAGGCTCGAGTAAGCACCTATTGATCTATCACTTGATCACGCCCATGATCACATGGGTCGAGGGCTATGAGAGAGGGACTAGTGCCTAAAAATTATCGCTGAGCAGAGCTCAGAAAGAAAATGGAATTTGAGTTTTTTCTTGAATCATATTGGTTTATGAATACTGTGAAAATTGTTAAAGATTGATGGCCTAACAAACTTCGATTGAATACACATTGTGTTTGCAGAGTTTAACAAGTTTCAAATCCGAATCGAATTTCCAGTGAGCGTAGAGAAATGGAGGAGGCACGAAATTCTTCCAGTTCAGAGAATGAAGTAAAATGAATGGATGTCCATTTGGGAGTGGAAGGATCAAACTCCAATGACCATGGAGAAGAGATAGTCAGGGAAGGGCATATGATGAAAATCATTGAAAGATTGTAGAAAGATGTCCAGGCTCAACGGGCAGACAACAAAAATTTCATGAAAGCCAGGGATCAATAGGGAGAATTCAACTTAAAGTTGATGAAGAGTCTAGAGTTAATCGAAAAGAAGTTGGATAAGGAGAGTGACTAAAGAAAAACAGGGAGTTGCAAGACCCCTGAGAAGAAAATAAGATCAAGAAGCATTAGCATATGTCATCGTCACTCCCTGAAGCATTCCAATAAGAGGGCACACAATAGTTCAAGCCCATATCCTACCAAAAAGCATAGGAGATCAGGAGTGGATGAGATCAAGGGAGAAATATACAATATTAAGCCTCCTACTTTTGACAGAGAACACAAGAAAGATGAATATGTTGAGACATGGATGGTGGGCATGAGGAAATATTTCCAACTACAAAACTATTATTCTCATGTAGATGGAATAATTGCGATTTACCAACTTAAAGGAAAGGTATCCATATGGTGGGAGCATCTTTTGCAAGTACAACACATCAGAGAGAATAATTTTACATGGAGGGAATTCAAGAGACATTTTGAAAAGAAGTACTTAACTAAGAGGTATTATGACAAGAAAATAAAATATTTCTTCGAACTCAAGTTGGGAAGTATGTCCATTGATGAGTATGAAAGAAGATTCTTTGAGTTGTTGGAATATGTTCCCTTCATCAAGGACGAAACAGTTAAGATTCAAAGGTATTTGAGTGGGCTGCCATGTTCCATCAGTGACAAGTTCCAGTATGATGACCCTAAAACTATGGAAGAAACTATAAGGAGAGAAAAATGCTTATATGATCAATAAAAAGAAGAGCCTACTTTCCAAAAAGTTTGGGAAGACAAGAATAAGTTTAAGAGGGAGCAGAGGAAAAAGGGAAACAAACCACCATTTTTCAGGAACAACCCTCAAGGACAGCCAAATTTTAGAGATCCCATGAAGGCTAAAGTAGGTGGGAAAATGCCAAGATAATCACCTATGTAATGTTGGGGTTGTAAAGGAAATCATAGGTACATGGATTGCCCCCACAGAAGTGACAAAGTGAGAGTTTCCCACCATGTTCGACAAGAATAAATAGTGGAGGACATGGGAAGAAGTGTACCCAGGATTTACGTAGCCCTAGATAACAAGCAAGCATAATATCAGTCACATATGATTGAAGTGGAAGGTATGATAAACAACCAACCCATTACTATTTTAATTGATTCGGGAGCCAAGCATAGTTACATAGATCCTAGAATGGTGGAAATTTTTCATTTACCAAGAAGCAAGCATGGAAAATCTTGGTTAGTGCAGTTGGCTATAGGAGCCAAGAGAAAGGTTATTGAGTTGGTTAAGTCATGTCCAATGGACATGAAGGGACTAAGCACAAGGGATGAATTGAACATTTTACCTTTAGGTTCCTATGACTATTTAATTGGGATGGATTGGTTGGACCAACACCATAGCATCTTAGACTGTTGTAGAAAGGTATTCACTTTCCTAGATGAGGAAGGAAACCCAAGGAAAGTGCAGGGTATCCCAAGGGCAGTTACTGTCAGAGAAATCTCAACAATGCAGTTGAATAAGTGCTATAAGAAAGACTGTCAAATATTTGCATCCCATGTGGAGGAAGCACCCAAGGATAAGGTGTCAAATATTGAATACCATACAGTATTAAAAGATTTTGAGGATGTATTCCAAGAGGTGCTAGGACTACCCCTGAAAAGAGATATTGAGTTATCTATAAACCTGATGCCTGGAGTAGCTCCAATGTCAAAAACTCCTTACAGAATGAGTACACCAAAGTTGAAAGAGCTACATATGCAGCTTGAAGAACTTCTGAAGAAAGGTTATATATGCCCAAGTGTGTCACCTTGAGGTTTCCCAGTCCTACTTGTGAAGAAGAAAGATGGGACGTTGATATTGTGCATCGATTTCAGACAGTTGAAAAAAGTGACTATTAAGAACAAGTATCCTTTGCCAAGGATTGATGATCTCTTTTATCAGTTGAAGGATGCCAAGATATTTTCAAAAATAGATCTCAGGTCAGGGTATCGCCATGTAAAGATAAAGGATGAAGACTTCAACAAGACCGCCTTCAGAAAAAGGTATGGTCATTATGAATTCACAGTGGTTCCATTTGGATTGTCAAATGCACCTGTTGTTTTTATGTTCCTTATGAATGGTGTGTTTAGGGAATATCTAGACAAGTTTGTCATAGTCTTTTTGGATGACATTGTGGTGTATTCCAAGACGAAGGAGGAGCATGAACAACATCTGAGGATGGTGTTGCAGGTTCTAAGAGAGAACCAAGTGTATGCCAAATTGAGCAAGTGCTCATTTTATCAAAAGCAAATCCATTACTTGGGGTATATCATTTCAAAGGATGGTATAGTTGTGGATCTTGAGAAGATAGAAGCCATTAGAGAATGGTCAGTGTCGAAGAATGTGTCAGAAGTCAAATCCTTTATGGGTCTAGCTAGCTATTACAGAAGGTTGATTGCAGGGTTCTCAAGGATAGATCACCCCATCACTTCCCTGCAAAGGAAGGAGAATAAATTTCAATGGACAGAAGAATGTGAGAGAAAATTCAAACAAATGAAGCGGTTGTTAACCAGTTCTCCAATCCTAAGGATTGTAGATCCAAAAGAATATTTTGTAGTGTGTATAGATGCATGCAAAGAAGGACTGGGAGGAGTCCTGAGCCAGAATGGGTTTGTAATATGTTATGAATCTAGAAAATTGAAAGAGCATGAAAATAACTATGCCACTCATGATTTGGAGTTGGCGGCCATAGTACATGCCCTAAAGAAATGGAGGCACTACCTCATGGGAAGGAAGTTTGAACTGAGGACAAACCATAAAGGTATGAAGTATTTGTTTGATCATCCAACCTTGAATGCTAGGCAGAGTATATGGTTGGAATTCCTTTGTGAGTATGACTTTGATATCAAGCATATCAAAGGAAAGGAAAACAAAGTGGTTGATTCACTCAATAGAAGAGTGCATGAACTACATGCTACAACCATTAGCATGTATCAAACGAATATTAAAAGCAGAATTTCAGAAGCTGCAAATGCAGATTTGTAGTACGTGGAATTGGTAGAAAAGATACAACAAGGTAAGATGCTACAGAGAGTGGAAGATTATAAATTGGAAGTTGATGGAACACTCCTATACAAAAATAGAGTTTATGTACCTAATGTCCAGGAATTGAAAATTATGATTTTGAAAGAAATGCATAATGTGTCTTATGATGGGCACCCTGGATATTAGAAAAATCTGGCAGCAGTCAAGAGCCATTACTTTTGGCTAGGTATGAAGAAGGAAACTGCAGAATACATCGATAGATGTATGGAATGACAAAAATTCAAAGTTGAGCATAGGCACCCAGTAGGGTTGCTACAACATTTACCCATTCCTGAGTGGAAGTAGGAAGTGGTGACAATGGATTTCATCACAGGATTGCCCAGAACTGGCAAGCAACATGATTCAATCATGGTGGTGGTAGATAAGCTTATGAAATTTTCCCATTTTATTCCATTAAAGACTACTCACAAGGCAACTAATGTTGTCAATATATTTATGAGGTAAATAGCACGATTGCACAGTGTTCCCAAAACAATTGTGTCTGATAGAAACGCGAAATTTAACTCAAGGTTATGGAAGGGGTTATTCAAAGGGTTTAGAATGAATTTGAACTTCAACACAACTTATCATCCTCAGTCTGATGGGAAAACAAAGATGGTGAACCAAGTGATAGAATACATGCTAAGGATGTATGTGATGGAAAAACCATATAAATGGGAAGACTACCTACATTTGGTAGAATTTGCCTACAACAATGGATATCAAGCATCCTTGAAGATGAGCCCATTTGAAGCACTTTATGGCAGAAAGTGAAACACTCTAATAATTTGGGATAACCCAACTAACAGGGTAGTGGTTGGGTTAGATTTTCTCAAGGAAATGGAAGAACAAATCCTGAAGATTAAGAAGAATTTGAAAGCTACCCAAGATAGGAAGAAACGTTATGTTGATAGGAACAAAACCCACAAGGAATTTAAAGTGGGTGACCATGTTTTCCTGAAAGTGAAATCCAATAGAAGTTCCTTGAAGCTGGTAAACTGCTCCAAGTTGGTAGCCAGAATTTGTGGGCCATTTGAAATCCTAGAAAGGATTGGACCAGTTGCATATATGCTTACATTGCCTGCATCCATGACCGTGCATAATCTGTTTCATATTTCATTACTTAAGAAGTATATACCTGATTCTAATCATGTAATTGATTGGAATGTGATTCAGGTGGAGCAATAAGGCATCTTGTGAGTGCATCTAGTGTGTATACTGGACCGGAAAAGCAAGCAACTCTAGAATCGAGCCATAGGGCTTGTAAAAGTCCAGTGGACCTGGTACGATCCTGAGGATGCTACATGGGAGCATGAGGATGCTATGTGGGCAGAATACCTGCATCTTTTTGAATATTTTGAAAATCTTGTTGATGTTGTGTAAAGAAGTTGCACTAAGGATAGTGCAAAAATAAGGGGAGGTGATTGTAATACCCCAAGGATGAGCCACAGTTATATTTTTGAATTGTAATTATGTTTATAGGCTAGTGAGACAAGTGTTTATAAGATGAAGAATTATATGTTTATTAGGCTGGAGAGCCTAGATGCTTAAGGCCATGAGCCTGATTTTGTATATGTAATTATGCAGATCATTGATAAAATATAAAGATCATTGCGTGTAGAATGAACACGAAGAAAGAGTGATGGGGGACTAAAATCCACTAGGTAGGGTAAGGAAGGAGGCTAAGTGTTTGGGCCTAGGGGATAAGCTAGGGGGCTTACCTCTAAGGGAATAATATTTTATTACTATTTCCTAAAGGATAAGGTGGAAAATTGATCAGTGTTGTCCTAAGTTCCTGGAAAATGAACATATGCTAAATGGAGTGCATGTAGCTCCAGGAAGACAGGTGTCGACCTGAGCGCATGAAGTTAAAACCAAAGAGTCAAACCATGTTGGGGGTGTGTTTCCCATTCTTCCATCCTCTGCATGAACTCACTGGCCTCCATCTTTCACCTCTTCAATTTTCTTGACATGCATCTTGAAACCAGTAAATTGTGAGCCGATCTATGTCTTTTGTGGAACCTGACACCTAGGTAATTGCCTGAGCTGTGTTGTGTCTTAGCATCTGGTCGTTGGCATTTTTGGTTCAATAACCGATTCCTGTTTTTGGCATCACCTGTATGTTAGTTGAATGTTGTTTCAGTATTTCTTAGGATCTTAATTAAAGAAGCAGGTTGTCAGGCATGTGAGCAATTCTCCCAGGTGAGAGAGTTTGTTGGGAAGTTAGTTCTCCTGGAAGGGATTCCAGTAGAAACTACAATACTCTGAGAGTTCTGGTCCATCATGTTGTTGAAGCCCAAGGTAAGGGAGGTGTACTAGCTGATAGACTTGTTTTAGTGAAGGTGTACCCTCCTGGGTGGAGCAGATGTGTGGGGAATGAGGGTCTATAGGTTGTGGGCGTAAGTGGATCCTGGTATAAAATATCCTTTCTGTTGTTTTGTGCAAATTTCTTGTTATCCTTTCCAAGCCTAGAATTCCCTTTCCTGATGGAGTTTAGTCCCAGCTCAGGGGTGACCCACTGCTGAGCGTGATGAGTAGTGTGGTATAAGGCTGGGAGGTTCATGGAAGGTTTACACATAGTTGGTGGTTTTAATCCAATTAAAATATAATTATCATTTCCGTGCTCAATTATATATGTTATGCATGAATGTGATTCTTAAATGTTATCATGTATTCCATTTCATGTTTGAATTACCGTTAATTCCAATTGATTTTGTATGGTAGCGGTAATTTTGTGTTAATTGTTTTAAATTCATTAAAATTCATGTTATATATATATATATATATATATATATATATATATATGTTTCGTAGTGGCATTGCCCAGCAGTGGTGTTTATGGCAATGGAATGTGACATTGATGGATTTATGTTTACATATTTTGGTTAAAAGTGGTAAAAGTGCATAATATTGCTTCACCCCCTGTAGTATTCCAATAATTGGTATCATATCCTGATTATTCAAAAAATAGCCTAATCACTGGAAGATAGATCATGTAGTGAACTCAAAATGAAATACCACTATTTGATGGTCATATATATGCCTCTTGGAAGAGAAGGATGGAAATGTTTTTGAAACCACAAGGATTTGATGTATGGATAGTAGTAGTAAATAGATACAAAGCACCTGCAACTCCCCCAACAGATAAGGATGGAAAGAAACTTGATGAAAACAACTCAAGGGATACAAATGTTATTCTAAGTGGGATGGCTAATTTAGTGTTGAAATAATGTAACTGCGAAGAGCATTCTTATTATTATTTTGTTATTGGATTAAATCCCCATTGTGGATTAATCATGTTATTATTGTTATTGAATTAATCCCCATTGAAGATTAATCATGTCGGTAATTGTATAAGGACCAAATCCCCTTTTGCGGATTGGTCATCGGACAATTACAAAGTGAAAAATAAGAAGTCGGCCCCAATAGTTATAATGAAAGGGCCAGAATTAATTAAAGGTGGGTTCACCCACCCAGAGTGAGAGGTCGGCCCTGCCAGATGGTGACTCTTCACACATGCCAGATTGATATAAATAAAAGGCTAGCGCCTCACTTCTTACACACACTTCACTTGCTCATTCTCTTATGAGGCAAGCTGCAATTACAAGTTGGAGAGAGGAGAAGAAGGGTGG
>JZKD02S1673063.1:966143-1007953 GCA_000966675.3 Picea glauca | reverse complement strand
CTATATTTTCTGAGTTTTGCATATTGCTGATATTTTATTTCTGCGTTGAAAACGATGTTCATAATCCTCATGTTTCAGTTCTAAAATTTATTTTCTGTTAAGTTTTTTATATGCTAAAACACCAGGCTGTAGCATAAGCTAAAACACCGCTGTGAGCAGATGCTGAAACACCAGGCTGTAGCATATGCTGAAACATAGTGTTGAGTCTTATGCTGAAACACCGTTGTGAGCAGATGCTGAAACACCAGGCTATAGCATATGCTGAAACATAGTGTTGAGTCTTATGCTGAAACACTGCTGTGAGCAAATGCTGAAACACCAGGCTATAGCATATGCTGAAACATAGTGCTGAGTCTTATGCTGAAACACCGCTGTGAGAAGATGCTAAAACACTAGGCTGTAACATATGCTGAAACAGTGCTGAAACTGAGTTTGGCATTTAAATTTGGCTGAAAATTCAGTGAGACTGAAACTGAGTTGGGATTTTGAAAAAATTAACACTCTCTTGATCGTTTTTCAACACATTTCCCCGATGAAGTCCGAGTATAGCCAATTGGATCTCGATCTTTTCTCTCTGGAGTAAAATCACTCTCGTATGCCCAAGAAACGCTCGATGGTGGCATAAAATAAAAATGATGGAGCAAAAGATTCTATTAACCTATTGCTTGAGAAAGCTCTCGTGCAACACATGGATGGAATGATGGAGAATTTTTCACACGTCCTTCAACGCCTACCGATAGCAACAAATGCATCTTCATCAAGTGCCCATTTTGGAGGAACCTCTCCCTTCAAGGTACAAGTTAATTTTGATATTCCCATATTTGAAGGTGAGATAGATGCAGATGCCCTAGAAAAATGGTTAAATCTATTAGAATGTTATTTCTCTGTCCAAAAATTTTCTGACAAGGAAAATATCACCTTCGCACTCCTCAAGGATCTCCCCCATGTCAAACATTGGTGGGAAACTTACTAGGGGAAAAGTTCCACAGAGGAATCTAGAATATATGGGGTCGAGCCCACTTGGGATTTTTTTGTGGATGTGGTCAAAGAAAAATATTATCCCATTGATAACTATGAATACTAGTACATGAAATGGACCACACTACGGCAAGAGAGGAGCCAAACAGTATTGTAGTTCCCAAATAATTTCCAGAACTTGCATACCAAGTTGGGTATCAAATACTTCAAGTGACATTTGGTTATGAAATATCGTGGGGCTTTACATAGGTACATCCAAAGAAAAATGGATTTACTACACATCTCATCATTGGGAGCTACCTAACACTATGTTGTCAAAATCAAGCAGAAATTTAGGCACCATAACAAATGGAAATTCAGGTCTGTAAATCTGCAACAACCAAAGCATGGTAAATATGACCCTAACCTACATTCTCTAGACAACCAGTCCAAGACACAAGACAATAAGGGTAAAGGAAAGACGAAGAATGACATTGGGAAGTGGTGTGACTTCCACAAAATCTCTAGGCACAACATCGATGAATGTAGCTCGAAATAGTCATTGGTGGCCGAGGTAAAAAACATGGAGCCGAACCCTGATTCGGAATCTGATCCAGAAAATATTGAAAACAAACAGATCATTGACACATAACCCACTGCTACTGTCGTGACCACAAAAATTCAATTAGAAGAACCAGTAGATCCTGAAGAGGGGGAACACCTCTTCCATTCACAGATGTGGTTGAGGAGACCCCATTGCATTTCATTGTTGATAATGACCACCAGAAGAACCTCATCTTAGATAAGGTCATCAAACAGTTGGGGTTGTCAACAAAACCACACCCACAACCATACAACATTGGGTTGCTTCACCAGGGACGAGATCTTCGTGTCAGCCAACAGTGTCGCTTGTCCTATGGAATCCAACCCTTCAAGGATGAGTTAGTGTGCGATGTTTCCCCTCTTAATGTATGTGATGTTGTTTTGGGCCAACCATATATGTAGAAACATCATGTTGTCTATAATTATAGACCCTATAGTTTCATTATTACTATGGAAGGTCAGCTCTATAGGATACCAGAGGTAGTTCTAACTAGTGCTCCACGAAAATAGTGCCACAAGGTAATATCTCATACTACAACATTCATCATCTTCACATTCTATTCAAAAGATGCATAGAAGACCGTTGCAACCATTGCAGCCTCAACACCTTCTATCCATCAAAAACAAATTGTTGAAGAGAAATAATATATTTTTTCTTCACCTACAATAGTGCCTACACAATGCCCCATCAAACCCAAAGACAACAGGTTGGTGGAACATATTCAACCCTTCCATCAATAGGTTTGTGACAGTCTTCCACAGACCAAGAAGAACAAGTTCTCGAACAAGGCACGCAACTCACCAAGATTCAGATTCAGAAAATACTTTCCCCTCTTCCCTTGGCACTAAATTCAATGGAAACCATTTTTCCTAAGGGGGAGGACTGATCCAGGTGGATATTGGTGGCCACCCACCTATTCCAACTAGCTCCTCTTGTTATTTTTTAGTTCAACATGATCTTCTGTACTTATTTGTAATTGTGGGTTATACACTTGAGGGGTTGTCTGAAGCCTTACACATCTTCCAGGTGGATACTAGTGGCCTCCTAGCTAATCCAACTGGATTATTTTGTATGTTTTCATGTCAACACATCTTTCTGTACTTCCAGGACTATTTTGGGGCCTTAAACAATGTTTTTTTGGCATTCCACAATCAAACTATAGACAGAGTTAGAGTTTTATGGGATAATGTGTAGTTCTTGAAAGGACCTTTCCAATGGGCTATCACACTGCTAAAACGGAGATCGTATGCAAAAGTTACGACCTTGAGAACTTAATGTACTAACTTACCCAAATGGGCCCCAAATGACTTTTGGAATTTCATCTCTTAGGGTTAGGTTTTTGGATGTCTGCAGTTTTGGAATTCATGTTTATCATAAAAAGGCCTTCAAAGCCTCATTGTAATCATCTTCTAGAGAATGAGTGTATCCATCACATCTCTTCTCAAATATAAAACTGCCACCATTCTAACGAGTCTTGCACTCTGTATTTTTACAGTCTCTTTACAATTATTTCATTAATAGAAATCAAGTATTGTTGTATTTCTCTGTTTTTGGCAATTTTCATGAGTATTTCATTGTAATTTCTCTGCCTCATTTCGTTCCAAAAATAATCTGGATCACAAAGACAAGTTTGTAACTCTAAAGAAAGAAAGAGATGGATCAATTTCATTTGGAAATGATAACTCAGCCAAAATTATAGGAAAAGGCACAGTCAAGCTTGGAAGTAAAGATTCCAAGGCAGAAAATGTCCTACTTGTCAAAATGTGAAGCAAAATATGCTAAGTGTAAGTCACCTGTGTGACCAAGGACACAGACTTCTATTCGAGTCAAAGAAATGTGAGATAAGGAAATAAAGATTAGAAAAATTGGTGGCTACATCAATAAGGAGTTCAAAGAATGTACACATCTTAAATGAGATTGGAAAGGAAATATGTTGCTTGGGAAATAAAATCAAAGTTCATTTTTTCACAGAAAAATGTGGCACATGGACTTTGACAATCTTGTGAAAATTATAAGAAAGGAAGAAGTAAGAAAAATGCCTAAAATTTGAAAGTCAACTAATACTATGTGCAAGAACTGTCTACATGGAAAACAAGCAAGAATTGAGTTTAGAACGAAGGAGTACTCTACAACAAAAACATTGAAAATTGTGCACACTGATTTATATGGACCAATGAGAAAAAAAGGAATGAATGGTGAACAATAGTTTATGCTACTAATTGATGATTTTACAAGAATGACCATAGTCATGTTTCTCAAGAAAAAGTCAGAGGCATTTGAATGTTTCAAGATATTCAAAGAGATAGTTGAAAATGAGGCAGATTTGAAAATCAAGTTCTTGAGATCAAACAATGGAGGTGATTTCAAATCAAAATAATTCATGGAATTTTGTGAATGTCATGGAATAAAAATTCAATTCTCAGTAGCTAGGACACCTCATCAAAATGGAGTCCTTGAAAGGAAGAACAAAATTGTACAAGAGATGATCAGAACCATGCTGAAAAATTCCAAGTTGACTAATATTTTGGGGGTACAAGAAGTACTTACAATAGTTCATATCTGGAACAAAGGAATGCTTAGAAGTAACAGTGACAAGACTCCATATGACCTATGGAAGGGAAGACTAACAAATTTCAAGTAGTTTAGAGTATTTGGATGAAAATGTTACATAAAAAGAGAAGATAATAGGATTGAAAAATTTGATTCTCGAGTCGATAAAGGCATATTGGTTGATTATTAAAGAAAAATCAAGGCATGTAATTGCTACAACCTAAGACTAAAAAAAATAGTAGAAAGCATCAATGTAAATATTGATGAAGCAAATGTGATTAAGACTAGGAAGAAAGAAAAAATTTAAAAGGGAAGGAAACAAAAGAAGAACTAAAAGAGGAAGAAGTGGAAGAAGAAGTAGAAGAAGAAGAAGAGCAATAACAACAATAGATAGAAGAACAAGAAGAAAATGACCATCAAGAGCTTCAGATACTTTTTAGGATACCTAACCATCAGGTAGAGAAGAATCATCCACCAGAAAAAATCATTGGAGATAAAAATGTAGGAATAGAAACCAAAGGAAGCAAATGGGTATGTACACCATAACAGAGACACCTAGCACTATTGTCCACAGTTTAACCTACTAGCTTTGAAGAAGCCAACAATGATGAACATTAGATCAAGGCCATGGAAGAAGAACTAAATAAAATAGAGAAGAATGAGACATCAAAACTGGTTCTAAGACCTAAGAAAAAAAATGGGAATGGTATAAAATGGGTGTTCAGAAAAAAAATAAACAAATATGGACACGTAACTAGAAACAAGGAAAGGCTAGTATGCAAAGGATATGCTCAAGTTGAAGGAGTAGATTTTGATGAAATTTTTTCCCTAGTTGCCAGAATGGAAGCAATCAAAATGATCTTGGCCTATAATGTTTGTTCCAAAAGGATAAAATTATATCATATGGATGTAAAATCAACATTTTTAAATGGAGAATTAGATGAACAAGTCTACATCGAACAAAAAAAAGAGTTCTTACTATCAGAGAGAGAAGACTATGTTGGCAGATTGAAGAAAGCTCTCCATGGGATCACGAAAGCCCCTAGAGCCTGGTATTCAATATTGGACAAGTACTTACAACAATAAGGATTTATAAAGGGTAATGTGTATAGAAATATTTACATAAAAGTGGATAGGGACAACATACTTATCATTGAAGTATATGTGGATGACATCATCTTTAGAAGTGATGATGACAGGATGAGTAAGAAGTTTGCAAAGGACATGCAGAATGAGTTTGAAATTTCACTACTTGGTGAGTTGACATTCTTATTAGGACTTCAGATATCTCAGCTAGATGAAGATATTTTCATTTCCCAAACCAAGTATATCAAAGAAATGTTGAAGAAGTTCGGAATGGAAGATTGAAAACCTGTAAGTACTCCTATGGTGACTAGTTGCAATTTGAGTAAAGATAATGAATCTAAGGAAGAAGATCAGAGACTTTATAGATCGATTATTGGCATCCTACTTCATGTGACAACCTCAAGACCAGATGTAATGAAATTAGTTGGATAGGTTTCAAGACTTCAAGTAGAACCAAAGGAAACTCACGTTCTGGTAGTAAAAAGAATCTTTAGACATCTTAAAGGAACAAAAAAATTTGGATTGTGGTATCCGAAATGGAATGAGTTGACTATGGTATCCTATGTAGATGTATATTGGGTAGGAGGAATTGATGATAGAAGAAGTACTAGTGGAGAAACCTTCCGCCTGGGTGCTTTCCTGGTATCCCGATTAAGTAAGATTCAGTCCTTAGTATCATTGTCTACAACAAAAGTAGAATATATTGCAGCAGTAGCATGTTGGACTTGGGTCCTCTGGATGAGACAAACCCTACAAGACATACATGAAAAATATGATGAGCACATCTATATACTCTTTGACAATTCCAGTGATATAAGTATCTCCAAGAATCTAGTGATGCATTCCAAGAAAAAACATATTCTGATACAGTTTCACTTTCTATGGGAACAAATTACCAAAAAGAATATCAAGTTGGATTACATTGGGACAAAATAACAAGTTGTATATATGTTCACCAAACCTCTCCCAAGAGAGACATTTGAGTATCTTTGACAGAAAATGAGAGCAGTTTCATCCCCATAGTGATCTACATGGTTTTTTTGAAAAGAATATAGGGGGTAGAGAAATCATTAGGGGAGTTATCATTTTCCAATGATGTCAAAGGGGGAGAGAAAGATCATAATTATGAAGACATGGGGAGCAAGCATGAAGACATGGGGATCATAAGTGTTGCCATCAATGACAAAGGGGGCGATTGTTGGAAAATTGATTGTCATTGATGTCAACTCTAGAATAATTCTAGAAGTATCTAGAAGTAATGGGTGTATTTGAAGAAGTCTCAAAAGTGGTCCCCTTACCTTTAAGCATCTCCATCATGAGAATAAGCTTTGAAGAAGTCTACAAAAAGCCTTAGAAGTGTGATCATGAAGCCTAAAAGTTTTTGAAGAAAAAGAGGAAGAAGAACATTGCAAATACATGTAAAACCCTTATAGATGGATTATACTTGTCATGTCATTTCCAACGGTAGGTGGTATGTCATGTAGTTCCTCACGGTTGATAAGTTATTACCTCTTAAATATGAAGCCCCAAAGTATGGTCAAGAAGCCCTGGATCTAAGGACAAGAAGTTATACATCAACCCCAAAATTTATTAAAGAAGAAAAGTTGTTACAACAAGAAGTTACAGGTCAGCCCTAAAAGGAGGCAATTGGAAAAGTATAAATACAGATCAAGAACCTCTCATTTGTTCATCCAAGCAAGTGTGTTTTTGTGGTATGGAACTAGCATTCATGGGTCTGCACTTGTGCTAGGAGGATTGGTGAGATCAACAAAACAAATATGACCTATGATAAAGGAGGTTGAGGAGAGAAAGGAGTTTTCTAAGTTTATTTGTGAGTCACAATGGAGAAAAGTGAATATTTAAGAGGTTATCCACAGGTCACGGTGGAGCAAAGTGCATATTTGAGGAAAAATCCACAAGTCAACAATGTATGAGTAGCGGATCTGAGTAACAATGACAGTGATAGTGACAGTAAAAGTGATAAGTTGAGTCTGTATTTCTATTTCAGGGAGGAAGGAAGGGGAAAAGAAAGGGGGTTGTATCCTCCTTACGATTGGATCTAGAGAATACATGGAGTTGGAGCATCCTTTATCTTGGAGCTTGTAAATCGGGGGGTGATAGCCTCCTTCCTATTAGAGCTAGAGAATTTAGGGAGTAGTATATTCCTTTAGGTTGGAGCCTGTAAATAGGGAGTCGAGCCTCCTTCTTGTTGGTGTTAGATAATTTTGGAAAGTGGTGCTTCCTATGAATGTAATATTATGAAATATAAGAAAGCATTTCATGGTCTTCTCCCATTTGGTTTTCCACGTAAAAATATCTTGTGCATTGTGTATGATGTGATACATTGTTGAATGGTAATATTTATGGTTATATGTTCAAGAAATTTTAAATGAAATCATAAGTTATAAACTATTGATGAATTGATGTTTACATGTTCTGGTTAAAAGTGGTAAAAAGTGCATACTATCGATTCACCCCTCCCCCCCTCTCAGTATTCCAACAATTTTCACCATATCTCTTAAGAGAAGTCTCCATTTTCCATTTTTTTTAGGAGTTGCAAAGATAATCCCTTTCTCTTTCTGGTGAGTGTTTGGACACCATAATGATTTACTTAATTGAAATTGTTTTTCTCAACATGAGCTCAATGAATAGATGTTGATTCTTCACTTGTAAATGGGTACCTAACATGGCCCTGTTTTCCAGAACCCGTATCAAGGATTGTTGACCATGATGGATATTTATGGCACCTCTCGTTCTGTACCTTTCAGTAGTGGATTATGTGCCACTCGTGCAGATAGTTTTAGGAGTGTAACTAGGTATTTATCTCCATGACCAACCTTGTTTTACAAGTCTTGGAAATCGCCACTTTGGAAAGTTTCTTGCTTAGGTTGTTTTGCATCTTTTTCACCTTTAGCTCGTACACCATACTTTAGTCATCATTTGTGACATCCACTGTCAGCATCTTTTCCACTCAATTCAACATTGTGGGGGGATGTTTTGCAATGCTTCCTTGGGAGGTTCTTCATGCTTCACTGTTTTTGTTTGACATCAACTATTTTTAAGAGTGAGCCTTGTATCGAGCACCATTACTATTTTGACTCGACAGTTGCAGCGACTAGTGATCCATGCACTCTAGTAAGATGGATTGGTATCCATAAGGAAACTCATTTTATGATGTTTTGTGTTGACTGTACATAAGTACCTCATCTGGCTTTCTGAGTTGGTACACATTTCAGAGGATCTGTCCATTTGCTTGAGAAGTTTGAAATTTGGATTTCTGCATGGATCTTTGATGGCGTTGACAATGTGGGGTTAATTGGCCCTCTTTAGAGTTTTGGTCGTACTTCTTTTTAACATTTTTCAACATCCAAAGGCCTCATTGCTCCTTTGATGGTTGATTGTGTTTTCTTTTGTTCGAAGCCTTGTTCTAGTTCTTCACCAACACCTATTTTTTGAATCATGTATGTGATGATTGTTAGTGCTTACCATTCTGATGCCTTTGCAACTAGTCCTCTTCTACTTCATAATTCAACCATGTTCTTTGAGGTTACTTGGCCCTCTTCTTCATAGTTTGATCATACTTTCTTATTGGAGCTCTCAACCTCCACAAGTCTAATGCTCTTCCTTTTTAATTCATCTTTGTGGGATATTCTTCAGTTTCAACTCCAATTCCATTTTCAACACTAGCATTTTTTTCTCTCTAGGAGATGAATTTTCTCCTATGAGTTTTTCTCCTTTACTCCAATTATGAGATTTTGTACATGGGTATCTTATTAGACCTTGTTGCCAGGACCCATCTTTGTTCTTCTTTGTTCCTCCCTGTGTTCTGATTATGGGGGAGTGTTAGTGTGTTTGTTTAGATTGTATCTATTTCTAAACACATGGCAATTATGTGAGTTAAGATCACATACATTCTTTTAATTGACTAACTAATCTTAAGTGTTTGTTGGGCCTCCTCAATCCAATAAATTAAGAAGTTATCCTTATAATTAATCATAAGATATAGAACAAATTGTCTTTGTGTGACTAGTCGTGTATAAAATTTAAGCTCATATATAATCTTGGTTAGTCTCGATTTACAATAAATATAAGCACTTAACTAACATGAAATATCTAATAAGAGAGCAAAGGGAGGATGTGTGTTCAATACCATACCTTATTGGTTGTTGTTGGTGGGAGAAAGACATCAAAAGAACGGGCACCTCTTCAAATCAAATAAAAGACATCAATAGCACGGGCCCATTTTCAAATTAAATAAAGTTAAGTTTTATAAGAGCATCTCGATTCTCTCTCAATGCAACTATTTTAATTATATTTTACAAGACCATCTCGATTTTGTTTAAATGCAATTATTTATCACTGATTACTACAAATGATTAGTATTTAATGTTGCCAATCTACCTACTTTTCATTTGTTTTTAATGAATTCACATTTGATCCATCTTATCTCCATTATTTTATATTATATTGATATATTATTATTTTTTTAAATCTTATCTCCATTATTTTATATTATATTGATATATTATTTTTTTCTGAAAGATTTAGGTTGGTTGATATGGTGTATTTTTTTATTATTTTTATTTATGAAACTAGTAGCTATTAAGCTAGTCATTAAAATTCTGATCCGCAAGAAATTATTTCACCATTATCTTAGTAGATCAAGTTTTTCAAGTAGATTTATAATTAACTAAATTCATGTATCAATAAAATCACGGTTTCTATACACAAGAATGTGAATAAAGATAGAGTGCATCGCTTAAATTACATATTAGATATCATTTAAACAACATTGAGTGCATAAAGTCACTTAAGCAATATTTATTCGGAAAATTTAAAGAAAAATAAAGGTTTTTTATATTTTTCCATCAAATTTCGATGTTAAAAATGTTTTTTTTTTAATAAATATCGATTTAAATGTTGAATTTCGACCCCAAATGTAGTAATGTAACACTGGCATGGACACCACATAATTTGGCATTCAACATTTAGAGAGCCAAACTCTTACCATGATAGCAAGCCCCTTACCATAAGAGCGAGTATATAAATATAAAGGGATTCCTATTGGGATTGGTGGACTAAGGAAGGGCTTATTTCACAAGCAAGGAAGGATCGAACTCTACTTGGTTGGTTATGGTCTTAATTCTCTTCCCTTCGTAGAGATCTATTTGGTAAGGGTAAGATATTATAACAAGCATGTTGAGGACTTGCCATGCTAAGATTCCATCTCATCAATGGTTTTCCTGAACCGGGTTCCACACCCATCAACAATTTTCATAATTGAGGTTCCAACCCATTAACGATTTGCTTGACTGAGGTTCCATCCCATCAAGGGAAGGAAGTAGGAGATTGGACTATGTCAACTAGCATGAATTTGGTCTCTCCTCCCTTCATAGAGCCAAAACATCATTAAAAGGAGAGCCCTTTGCATCTAGTTGGATCACTTGTCTCTTGCAGTGCTAGTCATTCTATTTTTGGTGGGATACCTTTCCATTTCATTTCACAATAGTATCAAGAGGATTAAAACTAATCCCAACAGTATTTGATAATCTATATCTATATCAGATCTAAGTTTGCGATTTCATATTAAATAAACTTAAACAAGGTATACTTCTAATAATACGATTTCATATAAATGAACTTGTCTAAGTTCAAATTGCAGATTAATTAAAGATGAATGTCTCACAAGACGGTTCTATGGTTATGATAGTCTCACACACTTAATTATTTTATATTAGAGAGTTAGAGTAGAATGTATAAATGATGATTTAATTTTCTTTTAGTGTTTTCATCTCGAATTGACTGTGTTTGCAAAAGAAAAGCTTGAAGTTTTGTTGAAGCAAGGGGAGTTCAATTTTTTCTAACATATGTGTTTGATTTACTATTGGGAAAAAGTAAAATGACTATTATGAAAATACACTAACCCTCATTTTTTTGGTTGGTTGGATTTTCTCTCCCAGAGGAAAATCAATCTCCTAATTCTTTTGTAGAGATTTTTTTTTATAATGCATGTTTGAATCAATAGATATTGTGCTAGCAAATTATGATTGCATAGAACATTTGGATTGGCTTCAAAGGAAACCAACTTTATAAAATATCAATTCTTATCTATTGTGAAGAGTATTGTTGGGCTTGTTGTTTCTCAAACTCTCATGAAGGGAAAGTCTCTCCCTGCGAGGAGATATTGGAGCAACAGATAAGCAAGCTACCCATTGCCACATCAACGACTTTTCTCTACACTTCTAGAATAGGGTTTCTAACCTAAGGATAATTTTACTATATGGTCAAACTAAGTCTTGTCATTTCAATTAGGTTGACTGAGGACAAGGACTAGATTGAATTGGGTTGACTCAAAGGAGTGGATCAAGATAAAAACGAATAGACTATGTTAATGGAATCCTTGTGAAATAAAGTTTGCATGTAATATTACCCAATGTAATATATCAAGGCACCATTGTTCATTATTTATGATCATGAAATGTAAATCATATGTCATTCACAAGATCATTCCCATGATACCTATCACTATCATCCAATGAACCAACAAATTTATATATGCCAATAATGAAGTATTAACAAATGGTCATGAGTCAATTCAAGCATAAATGGGATGCTACATGACAACAATAGATTGGGGTAGCTTACTATATATTTTGTTGCATCAAATAACACCCATTCAACAATTAATTATCACATACGTGCCATGAACCACTTTAGATGATATTGTTGTAGGAAAATAATGAACACAACACAAAGGGTTTATTGTATATTACCGCTAAATTATATTATCAACTAGACTCATCAACATTCATACTTCATTTATTATTTATTCAATGTATATTGCTGCTTTGAAAACCATCATTGTATATCAAATTCAGAAATCAGCCTACCCAATAGCAAGAAATAGGTGAAGATATGCACTCAAGGTTAATCATGGCGTTACAAATTTTTTCAACCTCTGAAGAAGCTAGGGTTTCATGTTAGCAGTGCCCCTTGGCCTCTGAAACCCTCGTCTAAATCCTTCACAACATCAGGAAATCTACTACGTAATGTAGATTATTGATATTCTTCCCATGCCTGAGGCGGAGGGGTTGCGATCCCCCTCATACAATAATGTTGTCTCCAATGAACATCGAGGAGAAAAGAGCTCAAGACCGACAATTGAGCCGCCACTGCACCTAGGGGAGTAGATTCTTCAAGATGAGAAACAGTCTGGAAAAGCGATGGAATATGAATCAGACACCTCCCATCCAAAAGTGACTTGAATGTGGGATCCAGGAAAATGCATCCCACATACCAATACAACTCCAAGGTGTGTTATCAACTTAGCTAGAGTAGGGGAAAATACTCAATTTATGAAGGAACATTCCTTGATAGGGATTTTTTTTAGACTTTGTCCCTCTGAATGGGATTTACTCAAATGGATCAAAGCTTGGTGGAAACCCAAAGGACATTATGACCTCTAGCTAGGATCAAAAGGAATTTTTACAATTATATTCTTCCCTCTAGAAGACAAAGACTGAATCTTTGAGAATGGCCCCTACTTCTTCAATTCGGCAGGCTTATACTTAAGATTATGGATAAACCATTTCATCCCTGAAAAGGAGCATTCCTCTTTTTCATCGGTTTGGATCCTCCTTTATTCTCTCCCACAAAAGTTCTAGTTGGAATAAATACTCACTGACATAGGCAATACCCTTGGTCTCTACATCAAATCCTCAGAAGAAACGTGACAAAGAAGGTATACTTCATATGATTTTATATGTGTTTATATGAATATCTCTAAGTCTCTTCCAGGTTCCCTAACCCTTGAATACCAGGATGAAGAATGGATGAAAACTATTGACTACGAGCATATCCATTTCCACTGTAGAAAATGTCATGAACATGGCCATCTCTTTTGGGATTTTCCTTTAAATTTTCCCTCACTCTCATCAAAGGAAGAACAACGCAATAAAAAAAAGGGATTTACCCAAGTACAGGTATGCAAGAATCCTAATGCTCAAAATCTTGAGCCAAGAAAAAGTAAAAGGCCTTCAACCTCTAACTCTTTTTACATTCTCAACAATTTTTTTGATACCCAGGAGGTGGAAAACCCGCTCCTACATCAAAACAGAGAAAGCGCCAAGGGTAAAAACAAGCAAATTCAAGAACCAATCCTGGAGCAGATAATACCACTTATTTCTCCTACCTAGATGGTTATAGACCAGCCACCTAGAGAAGGGGAAGACCTGGGAATGTTGGTTGATGAGAAAGACTTAGTTGATATTGATTTACACCTACTCGAGGAGGCTTACAACAAGAAAGAGCTACAATCCCTCCCTCTTGAGCAGCTATACAAAGTCCATAAATTATATATTGACTCCATAGCGAGGGATACATGTAGATCTAGAGGATTTTTGGGACTACATATGGATCCAAAAAAGAAAATCGGAAAATACCCAAGGAAATCAAGTGCTGAGGCCGTAAATCAGCACGACAACTCATTCGCGCGGTGGGTAGTTTTATGATCAATTCAAGATAGATCCAAAATATAACTGAGGGATTCTTTTCAACTCCCCTCCCTCTTCATCATGGATATTCTCTCTTTGAATGTAAGGAGCCTCAATGGGAGGACACAAAAGATAGTTCTCCGTAATTGTATAATGCAAGAGAAACCAGACATACTAGTTCTTAAAGAGACAAAATGTGCATTTTGTCTCTCGCTAACCTGTTCTCCCAAACTCAAGCCTTTTGAGTTTGAAAAATTCTTGCTAACCCACCCATATTTTCAGGATTTCTCCCATAAATGGTGGTCAGATTCAACAATAACTCATGGAACACTTGTGTATAAATTTCAATAGAAGCTAAATAATTTCAAGCAATTTTTACAAGACTGGAATAACACTATGTTTGGCAACAAATTTCAATCCCAAAGATCAATTAAGAAATGCTTGGAGTATATTTAGAAAGAATTCATTCTAAAAGGCTCTATGGATTCCCTGTGCGTAGAGTAGGAGCTTCTTAAAAAACAACTGGGAGAATGACATCAACAAGAGGAAAGCCTTTAACACCAAATCAAGGGTACAATGGCTCAAGGAAGGCAAAAAGAATACCAAGTTCTTCCATAGATCCATGATATATAGGCGACATGTAAATCACATCACCAAATTAGAAAATGACCATGTCCAGGTACTCATGGAGAATGAAGAAATTGAGGATGAGCTCATCAACTACTATACAAACCTTCTTTCAGATCTGATCCCCGATCACTCATAGGCCACCAATAAAATTACTAAACATATAGCAAATATCATCTCCCCTGAACAAAATGAAGCACTCATGTGGCCTATCTCCATTGAGGAGGTGGACCAATATATGAAGGAAATGATAGTGGGAAAATCCCTAGGGCCTGATGGATTTACCACAGACTTCTTTCACCATTGTTGGTCGATGGTTTGGCAGGAGGTTTGGAAGTTGGTGGAGGAATCATGTTTCTTGGGTAAAGTATTAGTTTCTCTCAATGCCACCTTCCTCATGCTCATACCTAAGAAGGAATGGGTGACCCACCAAAAAAAATTAAGACCCATCGCATTATGCAATGTTATTTATAAACTCATAACAAAAGTGATTGCGCTTAGACTCAAGTCGATTCTACTCTTCATTACCTCTATGGAGAAGTCGGGATATGTGGAAGGACGTCAGATTCTGGATAGCGTCATCCTAGCATATGAGGTGATCCACTCCCTTAAATCCATGAGAATTCCATTTATGCTTATAAAAATTGACCTTTCGAAGGCATTTGAGTGCTTAAGTTGACAATATATTTGCTCTATTCTTTCTTCATTTGTCTTATGCAATGACTGGGTAAATTGGATACTAAATCTCACCTAAACTTCATTCTTTTCTATACTTTTCAATGACATCCCTTCAAAAACATTCACTCCCTTAGGAGGAATCCATCAACGAGACCCCCTCTCCCCTTTCCTCTTTGTCATTACGGTTGAAGGTATTAAATGCTACATCAATGACTCCATAGTGGACGATTCCTTGCAAGGTCTTCCCCTCCATGGTATTCAACCAGTAGTTTCACATAGTCAATTTGTGGATGACACCATGTTAATGGGCACACCCACAACGCATGAAGAACATAAAATAAATCTCATCCTTTATGACTTCAGTGAAGCTTCAGACACCTCTATCAATCTACAGAAATCCCAAATCTTCTTCTTTAATACCCATCTAGCCATTCAAAACCACATTTCCCACCTGTTAGGAATCCCATGAAGCTTCCTTCCATCCAACTATATTGGAATCCCACTCTCTGATTCAAAATCTAGAAACATTTCCTCATCTAGCCTCATTGACTCACTAGCCAGGTGACTGAATTCTTGGACCTTTCTCACTCTTAATCTGGTCGGTCGACTGGTACTAGTAAAATATGTTCTTCATGCTGTACCAACCTGTCTCTTCTCGGCCTTATCCGCTCCTAAATTGGTCCTTAGTACCATTAGAAATATTCAAAGGAAATTCCTCTAGAAGGGTCTAAAATATGACAACAAGTGGGCCTTGGTCAGCTGGGAAAAATTGTGCAAACCAAAGCTCAATGGTTGTCTTGGGATCCATGATCCATGTTTCCTTAATGAAATAATGAGTGAAAAAATATAATGGAGATGGTTGAAGCACCCAAAAGAACTATGGGAAAGGTTGTGGAAACAAAAATATGCTCTGCACATTGATGAAGCTCATCTAATCAGAATGACCAATCAGATCCAAGGCTCCAACATCTAGAACGCAACCTGGTGCAATCAACCCCTTATTCAGGAGCATGCTTTTCAAGAATTAAGAGATGGACAAGATGCCTTCTTTTGGTCAAAATTCTGGCAGAAACTTCCTCCACTAGAATCCTTGGAAGGCCTACAAAAATCCAAGCCTAAATTCCAAACGCCAATAGGACAAAGGTATCCAATCTATGGAAAGAAACACCCCCATACTCTCAATGGAGGTTTTAGAAAACCTCACATAGGGATATCGATCTTCTAGCTGACTGCAACTTGAAATCATGGAAGGAAATTTATTCCCTGAGAAAGATTCGTAGACAAGAGGGCCAAGACATTTTACGCTGGGGGAATTCTACAACTGGCACTTTTACAATCAAAGAAGCTTACTATCTCAAAGATCAATTTTATTTACTGCCCAAGAACCTGATCTAGCACAACATTTGGAAATCACACATATGGTCGAAGGTTTCCACTTTTCTTTGGCTTCTAGTACAAAATTGAATCCTAACCTAGGACAATTTAAGGAAAAAAGGATTTATTGGGCCCTCAACATGTCCTCTTTGTATGAAAGAGGAGGAATCAATGAATCACTTACTGAATCAATGTCCTTTTAGTGAGTAAATTTCAGACAAGGTGGTCATTATCATGAGGAAAATGGACCGAGCAAGAGATAACATCATTCAATCTATATAAAGATGGAGAATAAATTCATACAACAATCCCACCCTCAACAGAATTTGGCAGTTGCTTCCAGGATTATTTATTTTGAAAATATGGAAAGAACGTAATAGGAGAGTTTTCCACTCCAAGCCATCCTCAATGAATTTTGTTTGGTCCAAGATCTTTAGCAAGACTCAAAAAACTATGCGATCATAGTAATGGTATGTAGAGGACCTATCTTACAATCTCAAGGAGCGCATTATCCTCTCCCAGTGGCATCTACACATTGACCACTCCCTTTCCCCCACTGGATCCAATCCCCAAGCCATAGTCACACAAAGTCCAAACACTTAGTGTCCCCCTCCCAGATTCTACAAATTGAATTTCAATGGAGCTTCTAAGGAAAATCGAGGTTCAACTAGCTTTCGGGTGGTGATAAAAAACAGTGAAAGAAAAACAAACCACATAATGGTAGGAAACTTGGGATTTGATACCAATAATTAAGTGGAGCTATGGGGATTTCTTCATGGAATTCAACATGCTTCTCATCTCAGCCTAAACAAGCTTATCATCGAGGGAGACTCCAAAATAATAATTTATCTTGCTACCATAATCTTCCATGGATCTTACTCGACTTAACTCTCCCCCATTTGGCGCCTCCCTAGCTCTCTTGAAATCCTCAAGTCCCTTCTACATCCTAACCTCATTCTTATCCCCTCTCATGTTCGCAAAGCACTTAACAAAGTGGAAGAAAAATATTCTAATGAAGTGGTAGTTCTAATGGGTGCAAATATCCTCTTTCATTCCAATTATCTTCCACCTACACCCATTTTCCATCAATTCCTTTCCCTGTCTAACTCAAAATGAAACTCCCCTGATCTAGATTATTTTCAAAATGAAATAAAAGTAGAGATATTACAATAAGATACAAATAAAAATAACTAGAAATAGATAAATACAAGAATACATGATTTATATTAATGAAATAAATGAACAGAGACTGAAAAAATATAGAGTGCGATACTCGCTAGAATGGTGGCATATTTATCTGTGAGAAGAGATGTGACGACTACGCTCATTCGCAAGAAGATGATTACAATGAGCCTTTGAAGGCCTTTTTATGATAAACATGAATGACAAAACCATAGACATCCAAAAACCTAACCCTAGGATATGAAATACCAAAAGTCATGTGGGCCTTGTTGGGGTAAGTTAGTACTTCAACTTCTTAGGGTCATAACTTTTGCATACGATATATGTTCTAGGCGTGTTATAGCCTGTTGGAAAGGTGTTTTTGATAACTATGAATTATGCCTTCAAAATATAACTCCATATACAGTTTGATTGTTGCAAGCCCATAAAAAAAATTTTAGGGCCCCAAAATAGCCTAGAAGTACATAAAGATGTAGTGACATGAAAACTTCCAAAATAAGCTAGTTGGAATAGGTGGGTGTCCACCAATATCCACCTAGATTTTGTGTAGGGCTTCACGACAGCCCGAAAAGTGAAAAAATCACAATTACAAAGAAATGTCCTCATTATAGAGAAATTTGATGAACTAAAAACTATCAATATGAGCCAGTTGTAATTTGGAATAGGTGGGTGAACACCAATATCCACTTGGATCAATCCTCCCCCCTTAGGAAGAAATGCTCTCCATTGCGTTGAGTGCCTAGGGATGAGGAAAAAGCATTTTCTGAATTTGAATCTTGGTGAGTTGTGTGCCTTGTTGGAGAAGTTGTGTTTCTTGGTCTGTGGAAGGTTGTCATGAACATGTTGTCGGTGGGGTTAAATATGTTACACCAACCTATTGTCTCTGGGATTGATGGGGCATTGTGTAGGAACCATTGTGGGTGAAGAAAAATATCTTCTTTCTCTTCTGTAATATGCTTCTACTAGATAGAAGGTGTTTAGGATGCAGTGGTTGTAGTGGCCTTCTATGCCTCCTTTGAACAAACTGTGAAGAGGATGAATTTTTCAATATGAGAGATTACCTTGCGTCATTGTTTTGGTGGAACAGTAGTTGGAGCTACCTCTGGTGTCCTATAGAGCTAACCCCCCAGAGTAATAATGACACTATGGGGTCGAGACTCATAAACAACATGACATTTCCAAATATATGGTTGGCCCAAAACAACATCACAAGCATCAAGAGGGGAAACATCACACACTACCTCATCCATGAAGGGATGGATGCCATAGGACAGGTGACACTATTGGCTGACACAAAGATCTCATCCCTGGTGAATCCACCTGATGTTGTATAGATGCAAGTGTGGTGTTTTTGACAACCCCAATAGTTGGACGACCTTAGCTTATATGAGGTTCTTATGGCTGCTACTATCAACAATGAAATGCAATGGGGTCCCCTTCACCCACATATGTGAATGTAAGAGGATCTCCCCCTCTTCATGATATACTAGTTCTTCTGGTTGAATTCTTGCGGTCATGATAGTAGCAGTGGGGTCTGCACTGATGATCTATTTGTTTTCAATATTTATTGGATGAGATTCTGAATCAGGGTTTGTCTCCTTGTCTTTGACCTCGACCAACAATGATTGTTTTGAGGGACATTCATCATTTTTGTGCCAGCAGATTTTGTGGAAGTCACACCACTTCCCAATGTCATTCTTCATCTTTCCTTTTCCCTTATTTTCCTATGTCTTGGACTGGTTTTTTGGAGGTTGTTGGTTAGGGTTGTCTTTACCATGCTTTGGTTGTTGCAGATTTGCAGACCCGAACTCCCATTTGTTCTAGTACCTAAATTTCTTATCGATTTAGACAACATATTGATAGGTATCTCTCAATGATGAGATGTTTAGGAAATCCATTTCGGTTTGAATGTACCTATGCAAAGCCCCATGAAATTTCAAAACCAGATGCCACTTGGAGTATTTGATACCCATCTTGGTTCACAAGGTATGGAAAGTATTTGTGAACTCCAAAATTGTTTGGTTCTTCTCTTGTCGCAGTGTGGTCCATATCATGTATTGGTCTTCAAAGTTACCAACAAGGTAGTACTGTTCCTTGACCTCATCCACAAAAAATCCCAAGTTGGCGCGGCACCATATATTCCATATTACTCTGTGGAATTTTTCTCCCAATAAGTTTAGCACCAATGTTTGACATGGGGGAGACCCTTGAGGAGTGTGAAGGTGATCCTTTCCCTATCATAAAAATTGTGAAAAGAGAAATAACCTTCTAGCAGATTTAACCATTTTTCTAAGAAATTTTCATCTATCTGACCTTCAAATACGAGAATATAAAAATTAACTTGTACCTTTAAGGGAGAGGTTCCTCCAAAGTGTCTTTTTGATGAAGATTCACCTGTTTCTATTGGAAGGCGTTGAAGGATGTGGGAAAAACTCTCCATCATTTCGTCCCTCTGTCACGCGAGAGATTTCTCAAGCAACAGGCTAATATAATATTTTTCTCCTCTGTTTTTCTTTTATGCCACCATAGAGGGTTTCTTGGGCATGTGAGAGCGATTTTCCTCAAGAGAGACAAGCTCGAGACCCAACTTGCTATACTCGGACCTCATCGGGGACATGCACTAAAAAATGATCAAGCAACCTGCTATGATACCGTTGATCTTGATTATTTTTGGAATGAAATGAAAGAAATGACATTACAATGAAATACACATAAAATTTTCCAAAAATAGAGAAATACAACAATACATGACTTCTATTAATGAAATAAATGTACAGAGATTGAAAAAAATACAGAGTGCAAGACTCGCTATAATGGTGGCATCTTTATCTCTGAGAAGAGATGTGATGGCTACGCTCATTCGCAAGAAGATGATTACTGTTGAGACCTAAGTCTGCACCCCTTCTCTTCTTCTCTCATTACCATATACCTCCATCAAAAATCATTCCTTTTCTGATTGGTTAAGCTAGTTCCCCATTACTAAATGACTCAATTTTTATCATTACCTCTCTTGACTGATTTTTTTTGCAGCATATTTTTGTTTCCTCGAAGGGTAATTACATGTTATGGTTTGATTTTGAAATTCTTGTCATCATGATTATCATTGACTAATCTCCTAGAAGGTGTTATAGTGTTTTGTATGTAGAACGAGGATGATTGCAAGAACCAAGCTATTCTTGCAAATGTGGTTGGCGTGCTAATTTTTAAATTATTTTATAATTTAATGTGCCATTTTAAATGTTTAACCATTTGAATGGTGCATGCACACAAGAGGTATCATAAATGAGTACCTCCACACTAGTTTTCACACAGTTTCATCATTATACAATATCAGTCATGGTCGTGAGAACCGTATTGTTCAATCATGGCTACTACAACTTGAACGGAGGGTTAAGATCACATAGGTATCGTTTTCAATATGAGGAGATTCACATTCACTGCATCATAGACAACAAAACTACCCTGTACACCATGGATCCTCCTCGAGAGCGATGGAAGTTGAACAAGACCGAGCCACAGGGACTTGAGATTTTTGAGGCTATACCGAAAATCAAGGATATTTACATAAAGGCGGATTGGTATGCCTTTCTGTGTTCATTTGAAGGACACCACACAATCCTAGCTATGTTTTCTGTGCATAAGTTCGATGAATTTCAAACCCATATTGAGGATACATGGATTCATATTACAGAACACTTCATTGGAGCAACTTGTGCTCTCCCTGTCTATGGGGAAAGGTGGTTTAAGGAAGGCAAGCTTCCTCTCGACCTCTACAATAAATTCTTGTTTCCCGAGCACCAAGACCCTAAATGGAGCCCAAGAAGACTAGAAAGGATCCCTAGAAGTGGTGAAAAGGTATATAATAGGTGAGGGTCGATTCAACATAGTACATTGTTATCACCTTGGTTTACTTATGCATCTAAGTGGAGATAAAGAGTTAAACTTACCATATTACCCTTTTAAAATCCTAACCAAAATGGTCAGGAGGGTTCAAAGTCACCCCAAATCTACTCACGAGAGCTTGTACCATCAAGGCTTAATTAAATTACTGGTGTCTTTCTCTTTAGAGGAACTTGAAATTCCTTGGGGTTATTTCTTGAAATTTGTGGGATTGAAAGAGAAAGAATAGGTGACCGATTCACAGAATGAAGGTGATGCAAGTAAAGATGAGATAGAGGTCAAGGTTTCTCTAGAACCTAGGATCTCTATGAAGCATGTATGACCCACAACAAATAAGGGTAAATGCACCAAAACAAGGAACACACCCTCAAAAGAAGACAATGCAGAGACCTCCATGAAGGAGGAGTCCCCTCGCATGCAACTAAGGTCTTCTATGAAAAAGGGGAAGGAAAGAAAAAGTGGCAAAGTTTCCCAAACACATCCACTTGCACTAGAAACACCATAGAGGTATCTGTCATCCAACCATTCATAGGAGGAGTAGAGAACCCCCATCGAGAAACAACCTAATAAACCTGTGACTAGAATGATGGGGAAAATTGGATTTGGTTCGTCCAGCAATGAAGTGGTAAAGGGAAAGGTTGTTCCTATAGAAGCCTTCCCTAAAGAATCCCTGCAACCAGATAAAATGGGAAGGGTGAAAAAAACATTGAAGCACCAAGCAAGATAAACAAAAAAACTAGAATTACAAATCAATTGAGGTTGAACTCCAAGGCTCTTTTTAATCCATCATTAAAATACCCCCAGCCAATTTTAATCGAGGATGATGACAGTATTGAATTTTCCATCATGGAATAAATGGAAGTCAATGTTTTGAAGGGAATGACAGTGAAAAAGGAGAAACTAAATTCTAATGAGGGTGAGACTGTAGAAACTCCATTTGTAACTGTGAAGAAAGAGTATCCTACAGACTCCATTCAATAGGGAATACAGGATTATGGACTTTCTCTTGAGAAAGACTCTATTGGCACCTCACCACATGTAGGGGATCCTTACCACAATCCAGAGGACAATAAACCAAATATTAAAACTGATACTTTGGGAGTATAGGGGTCCATTAAAGAAGCACAAGAAAAGGAACCTGAGGTAACACACATATATAATATGAGAACAAGGAGAAAAACATTGGTTGACCACAACAAGTCTATCATATAGCAAGACGAGAAGAAAATGCAGGTTGAGGTCAAAACAGAGAAGGCCAATGACAACCAACAAGTGCAATAAATGAATCTTCAAGTCTAGACCTTGAAAAACGACAACCAGGAGTTGGAAAAATTGGACTCCAGAATGCAGAAGAAGTATCAAAGACTCCAGAAGAAACAACAGAAGACTTGTTGCTTTCTGAAGGAGATAATTTGAAGAAGGGTGATGCTATGAAGTTATACCTAAAGAAGATGTGTGTCTATCGAATTATCTCCCAGTTGGCATCCAACAATGTGCATCGATAGAAGTGCCTAATACATAACTTAGTTCTATCAATCCTAGCCAGTTTTTGTCAAATCTTAGTTCACTTAAGCATATGCATCAGTTTAGTTTTATCATTAGTAGCAATTTTAGTTGTTTAAGTTCAAGAATATTTAAATTAAGGCATAATAAGTGGTCATATGTTTTGATATGAACCACTTCCTTTTTGTTAATTCAAGTTTGAAGTATGAATTACTATACTCCAATAGTATTTACTTATGTCAATACGTTTTTCTCCAACTGATAGTGTAGAGTTAAGCCTCAGTTTCACATGAACGAGAGCCTCTACAACTTTGATAAATATGCAGTTTTTGTATGAATTGAGGGTTCGTTTTTTGGGAAGGAAATCAATATATGAAACTGGTTGAACATATTCTATGATTGGATTAAAGATATCTACCTAGTGAATATGCTCTTGATGACAATGTGATTTATGTTCAAATCTATATGTGTTGTTTCTCTTATCTTTAATGCAATTTTTGATGTGTGCAAAGTACATTTCATTTTCCTTTCAGCTATTGTATAACTCATATTTTCTGATATGGAACCTGTAAAACACCTAATGCTTTTGTAAATATTTATTTTATTGCAACCTTTGGGAGTAATTGTGTTTGGATACTTTCTTATTGCCTTGAAATATTATTTTAAGACTTAAACTTCTTCCAACAGATAATTCATTGACTTGTTTGTTGTTCTTCCTTTGTTCATCCCTATATTTTCTCACTTGTCTATCATTTGTGTGCCACCAACCAAGGAGAACCTACAACCATATCATCTTGCTAACCCAAACAGGTTTTTGCCTTGGTAAAACCAACCCTCCAACTGACCAACAAAATCAAGTAATAAAAAAAAACAACCATTCCAAACTTGAGGTGGCCTAACTTTTCCCTTTATCAGTCAGGTGCAAACTTTAGGACCAACATCTTCTGGCATTTTTTCCAGGGAACACAGTAGTGAAATATATTTCCCTGAGAGGATGACAATGATCATATTTGATATTTGATGGTGAACAAAGACCAGACACATTCCAACTGCCACCTTTCACCTGGTGACTCACTTAGTAAACTTCACAAAAGAAATATTGGCTCCCAAAAAAGGACTCAAGAGATCAAAATATAAGAACATCAAATCCACTAAGGCTCATCCTAACCCTGATATGGATACAATAGTCTCCAAGCTAGAAATACAACTAAGAAAATAAACCATACCTCATAGATATACCTCATTCGTCAAGGGAAAAGATGCACCTAAAGAGTCTGTTGTTCTCCATTATCACAAGCAGCTTGAACTCGCTAACCCTGAGAATAACATTTCCAAAGAATATCAGATTTCTTTAACCCTTACCTCTACTTCATCATCCAATCTAGAATCCACCCTTGTATCTCCAATAAAACCTCAGATTCCTATTTCCAAGGCAATGGATGTTAACAGGATGGATGCCATGATTGTTGCCATATATGCACCCCTAGTTTTGCCTGTAGGCTTACATACACTCCCAGCCACAGATTATATGAAATATTTTCCAAGATATAATGGGGAAGGGGATGTCACAACTGAAGAGAATCTAGTATCCTTCTACATTTTTGCAGATAACTTCAACATTGACTATGCATATGTGTGGATGAGGTTGTGTTGAGCACTCAACACACCCTAAAATCCCTATGTCAAATTTTACTTTTTGGGTACCACTTGATCTTTTGCACTGTCTAATTTGACTTCATTGTGGAAAATGTTGCCTTTTCTTATCAACTAGACTCTCATTAAGTATTTCAAAGTTTGCTTGAATGTATGAAAACTCATGATTTAAAATGATTAACATTTTAATAAAGAATCAATAGCCAAAACATTTCACCCAAAGCACCCAAATTCAGCATCGAAAGGAATAAAAAGATGAATGAAAATCACTCGAAAGACCGTAGTCGTCGAGCACTGATCTTCCCCGACATCGGCAAAATAATTTTTTCTTTTGCGACAAGCATCAAACAAGAACTCGTTGATAACCAATCCCCTTCGGCGTTAGTAAAAGGCGAAGAGAGTAAATGTTAACAAAGAAAGAAATGATATCGTCGATACCCGATGCGCTTAGCAAAATCGGAGAAGACCAAATCACGATGAACATTTAGACCATGCTAAAGTTTTTCTCCAATCACCGACTTCCAAAAAAATTCGGCATCGGGAGTTTTGAGGATACTAACCCAAAGGAAACTGCGCTATAGGTTTATCCTCGAACATCGATCCCCGATACCTTTTCGGTATCGGGAATCCCAGGTTTAACTTAGAGCACACAACTTGATTAAAGTCTTGATTCCGACCAATACCCGCAAGCTAAGTCACCAGTCTTCAATGTCAAGGTGGCACGAGGTAGTTGTGCCATGTCAAAATTGTACGATGAAATCGATCGAAGTCGGAGGTTTTTCGTAGAAGGATGTCAACAAAAACTCACAAAACAACTCAGAGCACCACTGAGTATGAATTCGGGGATAACTTGGAGGAAATACGGTTTGTCTGAATGGCACAAAGGGGCGTTGTGTAGCGAATCCTAGGCTCAAAAAAAATACGTTCTGAATTAGACAGGAAAAGATATGGACAAAACACACAAGAAATACATACACAAAGAAAGGAAACAATACATCCAACTACTACAACTAGAATCCTTTCATCAATGTTTCATGAATTTTACATTAGATTTTGATCGAGCTCAAATTACATACAACAGACACTCTCGACACTATTTGGTGAACCAACCTGGTTTACTTTGAAAACTTGAAATTTATAGGTGAAGGTGTTGCTTGGGTTGCCCCTCTCTCTAGTTACTATCCCTAGAATCTAGGAAACATGCCTTCTCTTCTTCCAACGTCCTTTATGCTTCGCACAACTGCATGATTGTATCATGCGCTTCCAGGAGATGTCTTTTGAGCCACGTCACGTTCCCTTTGCATCCTTATGATGCTGACACCTCAAGAGTCTTTACCACCAACTGTCATCTTAATTTTCTGTTTTCTTGATAGAGTTCGGCAAGGCCAAGTTGTGCCTGTTTTAGTTGCTGAGTCGGCTCTCGAACATTAGCACCCATGAAATCTATCCTCCTCATTATTCTCGTTGTTTCCCAACATGTGCCTTCGACAAACTCTAGCCAAATAACGTGCATAAGTAATTTCTTGGAAACCAATCTTGCGCGTGACTTGGGTTTCCCCAGCTTCCTTGTTCTTCCTTGGCTTGCCCCTTCTCCGGGATATTCACTATTGGGGAGGCATGCCTTCCAACGTCCTTCCTTCTGGCTCGACTCCTTTCACTTCAACCTTTGTAAGGTGTGATATCATTGTTTCTGCGCATAGATGGGAATCCCCCTTTGAAACCTCGGGGATGCCTGCAGTGAGTAAGAAAAAATCCCAGTCTCTTTGGGGCTTAGCCCTGGAGCTTCTGCTTCTTTGCATGCCCCTTCTTATGTTTTGAGAGGTTCCCATGGTGCAACACATATATTTCTTATATGTGAGGGATTTGGCGAGGGCCTGAGGTGGAAAACTTGATCAATCTGGGCTCATGAGACGAACTACTAACTATGCATAAGCTCGTCTGGTTAGTAGAATGCATGCAAAACATATAGAATTTATAACAGAGCATGTACTAGGTGGAAACGTGTTAGGGAACACTTAATGCATGGCAACTGGATGTTTTAAAGAAAAATGAATATTTTTTGTGGATCATCCAAAGGGACGAGTACGTTATGGGGTGTGCAAGGTACAACCATTAAGAGTTGTAGGGCGTATGTGATATGAGTGTCGTGACTTTTTATCTTTCCAGCCTTCATGATGAGTTGATGATGTTTGTTGCACTTGTTGACGTGACTTCTATATAAACAACTTGCCTCGACCTGAATCACATAACGACTTCCCTTATGACAGGACCTAACTCGTTTGGAACATACTTGTACTCTTAACACATGTTTGACTCTAACATCCTTTCTTGACTCCAAGGGCCAACCAACCATTGGCGTGACTTTGACTCTCATGATTATTCTATACCTTATCTTTCATGTTGTGGCACACGAACGTAACCTGACTAAGACCCACCCTAACGAGAGAAAAACGATGGCGCTAACAGGAGCGAAGAAAGCAATTCAAAATTTGCAGAGATCCCGTAAGTATCAAATAACCAAGTTTGGCAAGATTTACAGGTATGTACGAGTATGGATTTTTCATGCTTACACTTCACACATATATTTTACCCAGTGTTTCTCTATACACAGTCTCTAAAGGATTTTATGTTTTGATTGTAGGAAAGATGCCTCCGAGTATTGGGCAAACATGCCGTGGGAGTCTCATTGGAATGTTCAGAAAAAATGGGTCAAGTGCGAAGATATCTAGGTCAAAATCAACAAGGGAATGAAGGATATCAAACTCCCCGATTTTGGCACACCCAATGACTTTGTCGACTTGCGCAAAATAGTCAAATCGCACATCAAGCAAGACCCAACATGGGCCGAAGAAATAGCAAAGGTGGAAAACATGGCACCAGGGCAGGTGCGACAGTTTATGGAACACCTGATCAAATCTCGGGCTATGCTACAACAATTAAGTGACAATATAGTCAAGTATCAGGCACATGCGGTAGATATAAGAGAGATTTACGCGGCCCTGATGGAACAACACAAATTCCCATACGCCCACACCTGTGAGGAGTTGTTCATCAAGTGGTCGGAGTACGAGAAGAGTCACCCTTTTAAAGTGATATATTAAGATGACTCTTAGACAAACTAATAGGAGAGAACGCCACATGGCAAATTTGTTTTACTTATCTTCACTTTAGCTATTATTTTTAGTTAATTTTATATCGACCAATTAGTCAAGGGTCGATGGTTGTTGCAAGAAACTCTCATTTTTGGTTTAGTTAAGAATTATTTTGGAGCTATCTTTAATTGAGAGGTCCTTCTGGACCAGAGACAAGTTCATGTTTTCATCAAATGTGTGTATGAGTGGATGTGGAGAAGAACTATTTCCTATCTCGTCTCATGAATGGATGTTGTAACGAGTAAGAGATATTAAATCTATTGATAATTTATCTGATGCAATGTTTTACAGTTCTTTCTTTAATGATGAAAATGAATCTTTATGTTATTATGTGATTGATGATTAGAGTTGAGTGAATTATTTTACTTTCCATCATTTATCACATGCATGCTTTCTTATGATAACTTTTATCTCAGTAAGTAATTCGACTATTCACATGGTTAACGTATTGGTACTAGCCTTGTGGTAGACGATCGTTGTCTGCATGCTTGAGTAACGAGTTATCCCAAGCTCAACCTCTCCTCCAGTAATTAAACCTGTTCCCTTTTTGTTACCTAGTTGGTTTATACCGACTTTCATCCTATATCAGTCCTACCTAAGAGAAAATACAAAAAGATAAAGTTTGAACAGAAGGAGAAAAACTTCACAAGAAAACGTAAATCCCATCGATTATTTCAGTCGAATCGCAATATCTGGAGAACCATTCCACCATTAAACACTACAGAGTCTAATATGGCCTCGGTGGCGGGCATGCTTCCTGTTGTTGAGTTAAAGAGATTTAGGACCCATCAATAGAATTGGTTATAGAAGGAGGGCTTGAAGAATGAATGGTTGAATACATATTCCATATAATATTTCAGACAACTTGTAGATTCAAGACAGCCCACATGCATGGCTAGTCATTCCCAAGACAGCCCACACACACTGACTACTCCTGAAACAAGTAACTCACCCCAGCACGAGTAAGAAAACTTATTCCTTGATATAACTTATGCTCTTCCTCGTGAGGAATTAAATCAATTTAGAAGAATCACAAGAGCTTACGCCCGATAGATCGATATGTTGTCCTTAGCTCCGATACTTCCTCGAAGACAAAAAATAACCATACCAGTGTTTGACACCCCCGACCAGGTTTTTTTGCACATAGTAGAAGACCTAATAGATTTTGCAATAACCAAAATCAAACACCCCCTTAATCTAATCCCTGAAACGCCAGCCGACGATGTCTCTAAGCTGGACAATTTTTCCAAAGAGGAAGAATTTAACTCAGGATTCAAAGATATGGAATACAACAATGACCATGATGAAGAAAGGGGAAACCCACCTCAGAACAATCAACCTTGGTTGGCCAGAGATTCTTTGGCCATCCTAGGACGAGTACATAACCTTCCCTGACATCTAGAGAAGTTACTTCCTAAGTTTGACCCCGAGACCTCGGGATTGCCTAAAGATCATATCAAGAAATTCATACTAGAAATCAGAATTATGAATGTCCAACATGAAGACGTAGTATGCAGGCTATTCCCCTATACTTTCGAGAATTTTTCTTCCACATGGTATTTTAACTTACCCGTAGGATCCATAACTAGTTGGACGAAGTTTCAGAAAGATGTTTTCGATAAATTTGCAGAAGAAACTACCACGGGATCTCTGATGGCTGAGTTATTCGCTGCCACTATGAGTTTGAAGGAAAGAGTCAAAGAATTCAACCAAATATTCACAACTATCTTAAATAAATTCCAGACTGAAGCTAAACCTACTCAAGAGTTGCAAATCAAAGTATATGCTAATTCTCTCCCAACTTTTATTTCCATGTTTGTAAAGAGGGCTACCAAACTAACCCTAGCTGAGAATTTTGAAGAAGCCAAAATGTTATAGTTCCAAATGAAAGGATGTAAAGAGGGCCAGGTCTCTTTAGTTAAGAAAGAAGTTCAACCTCCTCCTAGGAGAGGACTCTTGTTAACTAGACCCATAGGGAAACAAACAGAACAAGGTCCTGAAAAGGGTAATGGAGACATAGAAGACCTACAATGCATGGTTAAGAAGTTATCAAATGAAATCATAGACATGAAAGGAAGTGCAGGGGAGGGAAACCAAGGCCAAAGGCCCAATAAGCCTTTTTTAAAAATAAATACATTGTTCAAAGCAATCGAACCTCCCCCATCCAACCTAAACATCAATCTTGGAAATGTAGCATATAACTCTTTATGCACTTATCACCAAGAAAACCACTCTGAAAGAGATTGTCCTCAATGGGTGCATGCCATGAATTTGATGGCCAACAGGTTTCTAGACGAAGTCTCCTTGACCGAACAACCAAGCAGCTCCAGTATGAATATCATCGATCAGGAAGAAATTGAACCACCAGAAGAAACAACCATGTTGATATGGGATCCTGACCTAGCCATGCCTTTCGATGACCTGTTTGAGGTTCAAGAACCACCCGCTGAAGTATTGGTTGTGAAAACACAAAGTAAAGGGTCAACCCATCTCAACCGACCTTACTACTACCCAAACTTTGGGAAGAAGATCAACTCCTGATCACCCGAAAGAACCTTTTACTCCCCGTAAGAACCCTATAAGAATCCATACCTGAGAATCACCCAAGCTGGACTACAACATAGTAGAAGACTTGAAAAAGTTGAAGGCTAATATATCAGTTATGTACATATTTAGGATCCCTCAACAAAAATACTTCCTATTACAAGATTTAAAAATAGTAGAATATCTTATGATAACACTGACCCAGGAAGGAATCTAACTTCCACGGATCTAGGGAATACACCGACCATGAATGCCTATTCTGAAGATAAGAAGGGAAAACCTTTTGTTCCACTATTCCTATTAATGTTTGAAGTATTCAACAAAAACCTCCATAACTGTTTGGTCTATTCAGGATCCTCCTCTAATGTTATTCCACTGTCTATTTGCAAAAAAATAAACGCGGTCCCCCACAAAAGTGACAAACATGTAATACAACTAGACAAAACTACTATAGTGGGAAAATCCCCCTATCGACTACACTAGGGTTCAACATGTAGGCATATCTAACCATCTAAATTCTCCTACTCTTTATACTACCTCGACAATACCCCACATTCATGCATAAAACACAAAGATAAAAGGATCTGGTAACTCTACCTTAAACTTTGTGTCCCATGTCGATACTTTTGCATTCGGTTGTTCCTCGACTACAAATCTCCTCCCAAGGTCGACCTGCATTCATAAACAAACAAACAAATAACTACAAACATGCATCTCATATATGAATTAGTGGGTTATATGTCATAGTAAAACATGAGTCAAACATAAATATTGAACACATCATATGGCGGGACAGAAAAAGTACTTCTTTTTATTAATCTCACAAAGGAACTTACAATGAGATCGGAAACTTCTCCTCGAACCTGGTTCGAGCTCCTCTTAACCAAGATCCAAATTCTTCCACGTATCCTTCTCCTCTCACAATTCTCTCTAGGGAAATGGCATAGCCTTATGAATGAGGAAAAAGGAAAGAATAAGTAATTCTAGCTCAAAACTCGCAATGTGGCTGCAAATTCTTGGGGCAAGGGGGGAAACTGAAATGGGAAGAGTTTCACTGTTATTATTCTTAGATTTTGAATGAGACCCCAAAACCTCCTTTTATATGATAAAAAGGATGGTCATTCGGTTGGGTGATGGGCTATAGGCGGTGGAACAGTTGGGAAACTGTCCAATAGCCCATAATCTCAACGAATTCCTTGCAACCTTTTAATTTTTGAAACTTTTGTGCATATATGCAGGTTGTAATGGTGCATATAGAATACATACATGAGTTGTAATGGTGCAGCAAGAATGTGTACATCGGCAGTAGTGGTGCAGGGCACATAGATCTTCAAAAATATGGCTCTTAAGAATAGTTCCTCAATGATGGCTTGGAAAAAATAGCAAGTAAGATGGCCTAATGCCAGGTATGCATGTATGATGAAGTTTAGGGTTATAAGAGATGCCCCCTAATGTGTGAGGTCATAAGAGCATCTGATGGCCAAAATACATTACAAATCTTCACAAATGTATGAAACGAGTGAGCCCACGACCAGAGCTTGGGAGGTGCCATCTACAAAAATAACAATTGTCTCGCTGAGGTAGGATACCCATGCCGGGGATGAAATAAATCATGGTTTCCAATCAAATACACTACATATCCATGTCATATAACTATTTAAAGTGTAGCCACGAGCAATACACAACGGATCTACATCTCAAAATCAAAGATATACATGTATAGTATCCATCTTCAAGAAGCCAATGACGCCTGATGGGTGGAGATGAGGCCTTCAACGCTCAAGAAACAACTTCAATATATTCATAACTCGGGTAGGAGTGTAATGTGAGTGTATGACTTCACTACCCAGAGGTCTTCAACGGCTCGTCGGGGAACAAACAAGAGGATATCTGTGATCATGCAGAGAACTTCAGTGATTTCAAACAAGGAATTCATTGGACTTTCAGGATGGTCAGGCATGAGGGAAAGAGACAAAATGCAGAAGGGTCAACTCAGGCTTAGTAAAAATTCCCTTGGACAATATCATGACATATGATCAAACTTAGGAATCATGACATTGACATAAGATCATGATGCAGGCGACAACACAAACTCTCCAAATGTTCGGAAGAATAACCAAATGGAAGAGGACACAAATCTATGTAGCGAGAAAATCTTCCTAAGGTCATATTAAATCCCAAATCTTGACGAACAAATGGAAGGACATGATTTTTCCAAGGGAAACTCATTACGGTGCCATAAAAAGAAAATACGTTTCCCATCCTCTTTTTGGGGTATATTTGATTTTTTTGTCTTTTTCAATATTTTGAAAGAGCTTGAAAAAGAATAAAAAAATTCTACGTTACAAAGGAGGAACGGTGTCACAAGCATACTAGTTCCAAGCACAAGGAACACACTAATGATCAGAGAAATGAGACATGTGTAGGAAAAGGACACTCGGGAAAATTCCTCCATGGCTCAAGGTGTCAAGACCTAGAGGCAAAGTGCTACAAGGCTTGCGGATAAGGCATGCTTCAAAGGTTTAGTTAAGAGAAACATGGATCCGACATTAGGCCAAAGACGCAGGAATGAAAATGTGATTGATAGGACACAATGACAACGTCCATCAATGTAATTTTAATGAGCCCAAAGAAGGCAAGCTCGGTGGTTTTTCATTTTTAGAGAGTCTGAAAAATCATAAAAGAAGACTCCGTTGGGGTACCTTTTTCGAAGGTAGTTTAGTCGGTTTGAAAAAGGGGTAAACTAGCACCAAAAATATGTCTATTCAAAACCATTTTAACGAGTGTGACAAAGAGAAGATCACTCGGAAATATTTTCAATTTTAAGGAGTCTGAAAAGAGCTTAGCTATGGAATCGCTATCTTTTTCTAGATTTAGTTTCCTCAGCCCGAAAAAGTAAAATTTGTTGAGGAGAACTCTCCTAGTGAGACGAATCTCCTGAGGTGTACCTTTTTCCTCCTTAATCTATAGGATGGAAAAAGGGGTAAACTTATGCCAGTAGATGTTTTTTCTGAACCAATTAACGAGTGTGAAAGAACAAGGTCACTCGACAATCTCAATTTTAATGAGTCTAAAAAGAGATTAACTATGGACTCCATAGGGGATGTTATTCTGGACCAATTTAATGAGTGTGGAGAAACAAGGTCACTCGACAATCTTTTCAATTTTAGGGAGTCTAAAAAGAGCTTAACTATGGACTCCGTGGGGGTTCCTTTTTTGTAAATTTAGTCCCTCAAGCCCGAAAAAGGGTTAAACTTATACCTGAGAATACTCTTCTAGCGAACCGAAGTTCCTAGAGTATACCTTTGTTCGTACAATTGACCGTCCGAAATGAAAAATGGGTAAACTATCGCCAGAAAAACATGCCTTCAAGTTTTTGTTTGGCGAGCGTGAAGGGTAGCAAGATCGCTCGACAATCTTTTCATGTTTATAGAGTCTGAAAAGGGCTTAAAGAAGACTCATTTTGGGAGTCTTGAGGGTGATGCCAAGAGTGATGACATATTAGACGTATAAGGCTCAAAATCATAATCAAGACAAGAATAACAATTACTTCCGAGCCTAAAGTCATTAATAATGACATGGACACCAAAATGTAACTAGGATCTACCTAGGGAATCCATGTAAAAGAAGGCTCTACCACTAAATTATGAAACTTCTAAAGAAGTAATGTCGGTTCCGTTTCGCAATTCGGTGGGATCGATCCTATGGAAAAGCAGAAAAGACAACGAGATGCAAAAAGTGGAGGTGGAATCCTAACTTAAATGCAAAAAGTTGGAAAAATGACTTTTACCAAAGGACCTTCAAAGGTGACCCATCTCTCAAAAAGTTTTCCAAACCAAAAGTAACGTGTATTGTAACATCCAATGAGAAACTCAAGAACGATGTTAAATGATTTTCAAGCCAGAAAAAACGATAAAAGGGTCCAAAAAATGACAAAAAGGGCCAAAAAAGTCTATAAATAGAAGTTGGCAGCTCATTATCACCATTGCAAATTGAGAATTGACCAAAAATCCAAAAACACCCCTTTGTTAAAGAAGTTGATTCCGAGAGTTTCAGAGGACGAAACAAACTTCTACTTGGACCAAGTACCAATCAACCCCTCTTACATTTCAATGCTTCCTTTTTTCTTTTATTTTATTTTTTGGGGGGATACGCACTCCTAAAAAAGGGCGACCATGCATGTACACGGGTAGAAAACAATCTACCCGCGTGCATACATGACTGTTCCCAATACATCCCGCATACACCCTCAAGGACTTTGAAAATATTGAAAATACAGGAGCTAACTCCCCTTTGAACTTGTCATTTTGCAGGATGTAGGTCCATTGGAGAGAGAGGGAGCATGAGGAAATTGATATATTGGTCGATGAGGACCTTGCAGCTATGGCTACATTAAGACAATGTGGTTTGTGGAAGTTCTTCCGGTGTCCATTCATGAGGGCACAACTCAGGTTGTTGAATGCCTTGGTAGACTACTGGCACCTCGACACTGAGGCATTTATGCTTGAAGGGCATTCATTGACTCCAACGAATGAAAACATTTACTTTCTATTTGGTCTCTCAAGGAGAGGTGAACCGATCAACTTGTGATATTTTCCCCCCAGGCCTCATAACATTGTCAAGTTGATCGGACTTAATTGCAAGACCGACACTAATAAAGTAGGTTCGTAGGTGTCAATAAAATATGTTACCAACCTATCACTGAAAGTGATAGTTTTACTTATTCATAGGATCACTAGATCTGTGGCCTTACATCAGGCCTCCCGAGCGCATATGCATTGTGAAGTGCAGTGCTTGAACGCATGAATATTCGACTGGAGCATGACCATGCTAGACTACATGAAGAGAAAAATCACTGAGTGTCATGGGCAGGACAACAAAAACTTTGGATTTGGGACCATTTTGGGCTCATTCTTCTTCTTCGAGACTACATAGTCTCAGTCCATGAGAGACAATGTGAGGGTATGAGGCCTCACTCCCAACAGTGTGTAGATGGACAACATTGCTTTCGTGACAGGGTGGAGGAAGGACCATAGAGGCCTTCGATGATACATTTTTGGACTGGTGGGCATGACAGTTTCCGACGATATAGGACTACCCCTACGTAGGGATCAACTTTTCCAGGGACCCAGACATGCCCATACCTCTCGGAGCAAAGTGAGGAGAGATAGGTATGTTTGTTTTTAATGTTATTTAATTTTTTGTTTCTTTTATATATATATATATATATATATATATATATATATATCATTTTTTATGGGATCAGAGTATCTGACAACTATGTATCCATTTATGTACAGATGTGGGACCAGTGCGTCCATCATACTTCTCGAGGACCAGGGGGCATCCTCGACCAGAGGTAGTACCAGCCGCAGTCGTCGGACCAGCAGCAACAACAGTAGCATGGAGACCTCCAACCGGAGAGGCTGACAGAGTTTTGAGATGGGTGGATAGAAACCTCATCGCTCTCACTCGCACAGTCCCTATGGCAGAGATCGAGGATCGACCACCATCGATGCAACCTCATGTAGTTAGGGTTCCACGGACCTGGGTCCAACTCTTACGACATTTGGAAAACGTTGTGGTTTACTATGGCAGGGCCAACAGACCCCTCCCTTAGCTTAGGATGGACCACTTACGTGTTGAGGGAACTTTTTTATATTTTTGTGGGCATAAACCCCATGACATGTATTGGATATGTATTTTTGAGCCGCTTGTGCCCACCTATGTACTCTGAGAATTTTGATATATATATGCATATTTACATATTTTATTTCTTATGGGTTACATTTATTTACAAATGTATTTACATGTGTATGTGTGTGTGTTTTTCTTACGTGTGTGCAATATGTCAATCTAATACATGATTAGCTAGAGTATTTTTGATTTGATTCAATCTCCTAGGAACATGCATATACATAATGTAATCAAAGCATCATTCTAAGAGACGTACCACCACATGAAACCATCCTCATAATGTGAAATCATCCACGTGAAACCATCCTCATAATGTGAAGTCATCCATGTGAAACCATCCTCATAATGTGAAATCATCCTCTCAAATGCATTAAATACCCCCCATGTGTGGTCCAAGGGGAATAAATAATGCATGAGCATGCATGCAACATCCAACCGAGTAAGGAGGATGCATATAAATGGTCCATGTGGCATGTGTGATGACATGGCATCCCTTCCATGAACCGATGCATTTTCATGGGTCTAAATGCAGTGACACGTATCTCGATGTAGTACACGGATCCAAAGTAAAATGTCATAGATACAATGTCTATATATATGGTCATATATGAGTAAAAGGATCCCAATGAGGCATCACAGATCCCAAGGCAGTGTCATGGATCTTGAGGCATGGTACATGTATCCCAATGCACAACACCCACTTGAAGTAATGGGTCTAGCCTCTTACGAAGCCATTAATTGGTAGCACTCGGTGACATCTCTTAGCACAATATAACAAATGAGATTAGTTTTAATACTTTCTTAAGTCTTACTAAGGGTAAAAATATTAACCCTTATACATACATCACATCCTAGGACAACCTATATTTCGTAAGTACCTAGGTGGAAGATAGGAAAAATGAGTAATTAATAACAAAAGGGAAAGGGATATGGGTTCATGCAATGACTCATGAAGTCTTAGACATACAAAGGTCTTATTATTCATTTATTTATTCATCTAGCTTTATTTAGCTAGGATTTTTCCTTATAATAGTTTTCTAGAGGGAGTTTAGCATTGAGTTACCATCCTCAGCAATATTTCTTACTACCCCTTTAAGTATTTTTGTTTAAATGTTTAGTTTATTGAACAAGTCCCTCTTATTTAGATATTTGTAGACAAACTAGAGGCTAGGGGCATTAGTCTCATAGTGAGGGACATTGCTCAAGATTTATATTTGGCTTTCAACTTTAGCTCTTCGCCTCTTAGCCTTAGTGTCTTTATTGATATAGACTTTACTTTTGACCTTTGAGAAATCAACATGATTAGGATAAAAAATTTTGAAGTGGATGGAATGAATGATATTGGGAAGACGGAAAATGGTTAGCAAGGTTAGGATATGGATAACATTATCTAGCCTAAACACCTAGTGGTATGATTTGGTTCTTTCTAAGATCCATAAAAACACATAGTTAAAATGAATTATTCATCAAGACCACCAAGTATGTTATTCTTATTATGGATATTGGATATTGATTGTTCACTTTCTCTCTCAAACCATGCAAAAACGCATGCAAGAGTGGATGTTATAATGTAATCCCTAATGCATATATTTGATGATAAAAACAATTTTTTTACACTCTCCATATCTTATTTAAGAACACCCAAAGATAAAAAAAATGTTGATACAAGAATTAATTCTACAAATGATAAGTCTCATAGATCTTGGTGTGAAGCACGAGGAAAGAGAGCTTGATCTAGATTATTTTCAGCACAAAATGAGAGTGGGGATATAATAAAGCAATGTACAGAGATATCTTAAATATCCAATAATATAACAAAAATGTATCAGAGATGCAACCATAAACATCGAGATACAGTAATGCACAATTTTTTATTAATGAGCGAAAATGTACAAAGACTGTAAAAATACAGAGTGAAAGACTCACTAGAATCGTGGCAACTTATCTCGGAGAAGAGATGTGTCTGCTACTCTCATTCCCAAGAAGATGATTTTACAATGAGGCTCCAAAGGCCTTTTTATCATAAATAAAATCCAAAACCCTAACCCCGAAAGATGAAAATCCAACTGTTTTGGGGACCTAGGTTTGGGTACTTTGGTGTATCAACTTCTTAGGGGCATAACTTTGGCATACGATCTCCGTTTGGGACGCACGATAGCTCGTTGGAAAGGTATCATCGATTAGATTCATTTTGGGGGCCGAATCAATGCTATTGGCTATCATTAAGAAGCTATATCCCAAAAAACCTTCATTTAGGCCCTCAAAATGGCCCCAGAAGTTAAAAACTGCTAAAAATAGTCAATTATTAAAATTGTCAGAAAACTATTTTGAGCTAGCTTGAAAAGGTGAGTGGCCACCAATATCCATCTGGATCATAGTTATGGGGTATTCTCAAAATATTTTACATGTGAAGTATTGTCAATTTGATACAAATATTGCTAGATACAAGAAGAAGAAATTGAAAGAGTGGTAGATAAAGATGCCTAGAATGAATGAAAGGGGAATGATCAACATGGAGAACACACAAGTGAGGGTTTGGCGAAGTAAAAAATTGAATGAATAGATTCACAATTCTCACTACTATAATCCCAACTTTAGGTTTGGTGATGTTGCCAAGGCTCATTTTTTGAAGGTTTACATCTAAAATTAATCAAGAACATGTGCAAGTTATAAAATTTCATCGATCTTAATAGAGGTTTTATCCCAATCAAAATCTAAAACACACTTATGTGAAACAAAACAAACTATGCATTATCTTTACAATGAGCTCAACCAAACCTGCAAAAGATTGATGGATTGTTGAGAGATTTGCATTCAAGTATTAAATATGCGTTTTGTTACCTTTAAGCATCTAATGCTATAATGGATATGTCAACAAAATAACTATGAACCAATATGTTAGAGACCTTTAGAGAGATAAAATATGTGAATATGGAGAAAGGGACATGACCTCATTTCCTTGGGTTCAATCGATGCCTATTCTTTGCTTCTTACAATTATAATTGAACTAGATACTTGCAACTAATCTTACAAATAAGTTTCCAATGCCATTAGAATTTACAGTCATAAGCCAAGAGTGGACGAAAATATAAAAAAATGAATGCCAAAATTGAATGACATTATGAGGGTGAGATGCCAACTACAAGTAGTAGGTGTTGAACCTTTGATCTCAATTATGATTCACATCCATCCTATAATAATGAAGATATAATGATTATTAATAACTTAAATATTGGGATTCTAAACATTAACGTGTTATTCAAAATGTAATCCTTAGTCTAAACATTAATGAGTTAGTCAAAATGTAATCCTTTGTCCTTAATCAATTTTTTACGGACAAGATTAAATATGGATAGAATATTCTTAGTCATCCCATCAAATAAATGGTTGTGAATTCAACCACTAACTTCCTCTCTTTTATAAAGATTAGAAAAGATTAAGTTTTTGGCACAGAGTGGAGAGAAGTAGAAGTGGAACATAACCATTTAATATTTACAAATTTACAAAGTGTCAGTAATTCTAGTGTCACAGAGAGGATTATATTGGCAGGTGTGGTAATGTGGTATTGGAGAATAATTATCTTCCCCAGTGTGGTAATTATATTGTCCGGTAATTATATTGTCTGGTGTGGTAATTCTATTGCCATTGAGAGGATTGTCTTGGCCTTTCATACGTTGGCGGGCATTTTTTCTATGGGTTCCATTTCATTTGGGCATGCATTTCATTTTAGGTTTTACGATTGTAGCACGACTTTGAATTTGGTTTTCAATTTGGATTTTATGAACTTGTGAAGCATGGTGGGTGTTTCAATTTGGATTTTATGGTGAGTGTTTCAGTTTCGGTTTTATGAATGTGTGAAGCCTAGGAGGCATTTCAATTTGGATTTTATGAATACCGAAATGGAAACAAAACTTGGACCTCCAAATACACATTGGAGAAGCAGAGCACATGCCAACATAGGCTTCCTTTCTGGCCTTGCTTACAGTATGCACTGGGGCCTCACAATGAAATCATAGGGTAGGATTCGAAATTGTTCTTTAGTTTCAATATTCTCACACCCATAAGGCACTGTGTTTCCTCCACTGTGTAAGGAAGATTCACTCTTAACGATTTAGGTTTTTGATTTAATGTTTATGATTTTGATTTTTGATTTAGGTTTCTAATTTATAGTTTATGGTTTATATCGATGTGCAATTTAGGTTTAAATTGATCATCGATTTAGGTTCATAAAATAACTATGTGGTTTATGATTCTTTGATTTACAGTTTATGCTTTTTTTAATCCTGTATGTTTTGTTTTTCCAGGTTTCAGGTTTTAGGACTGCAAGCGATGCTTCCTACGGGCTTGGAAAATATGTTGGCAATATCATATAAGCAACTACATGTCTGGATGCTTCCTCTCATGTATGTCTCATTTTAATTTCCAATAGAAATAAGGATAATCCTCTTGTATATTGTTTGAAATGTCTATGTTAAAGATCTATTTTATTTTCAATACATTACCAAGAATTATAGCCCTCGATGTTCTGGAAATATTATTTATATATTTTATTGCATCCATTGAGATTTCAAGGTATGTTTCTCAAATTCTATTCTTAATTACATAGCTGGAACAAAGACTTGAAAGTCCGTCCATGCCAGTCAAATACATCCAATAAATTTAATATCAATTTTTGTTATCAGATTGAGTGAAAAGCTAAGCATTGTTTATGAATGAATACATTTGACTTTATGTATTGTTATGTGAGAAAAATATGAACATTGATGTGTAATGAAAAATATGAACATTGATGTGTAATGACTATATATATTATGTACCTTTAAACTAAGGTTTTTATTTAATTTTTTTAAATAGTGTATAATTTTAAATATCTAATATATTTTAGTTTTTAATGACTTTCTCATACATATTAATGACAGCCATAGTAGCGTTTTCCTTTTACCACAACATTTGGATAAGAACCTTTAGGATTTTAAGATGTCTTATGGTTATTTTTTCATATATATTTTTATTCCATAATAAAATAATTACGGAAGGCTTTCTCACTCTAGTTACAAATTTAATTTGCTTTTGGATTATTTTCATTTAATTTTATAAAAATATCAATTATCAATTTATTAAATATTTTTGGATTTGTTATTTTTATACTATGTAAAAATTTATTAAATATTTTTGGATTTGTTATTTTTATACTGTGTAAAATATATGAGTTTAAGCATTTTTATATAACAACATTTTTTCATTTTTCAAAGATAATATCAATTTATTAAAGATTTTTGGATTTATCATCTTTGTACTCTGTAAAATATGTGACTTTAAACTTTATTATATAACAATCATTTTTCAAATACTCTCTTTCCATTTTTAAAAACGAAATACTTTAACGTTTTAATTATAAATGCATGACTGCATTTAGCATTTGCATGAACTTATTTAGCATAAATGCAAGTAGAATGAATATAGAGAATTACCAAATAGAACAAACAAGCAAAATTATGAAAAATTTAGGATTCTAGTTATTCATTTTAGAGTTAGGTTTAAGATTATATTGTAATTAACGTTTATTTTAATCATAATAAAATATTATTAAAAAATAATTTAAATAATAATAAAATATTTTTAATTATAATAATAATTTTAATGTATTGTTTTATTTGTGTATTAATATTTTATTAATGTATTTAATGTATTTATATACTTTAATAATGTATTTATCAATGTATTAAGTTTTTTTTATGTATTATTATTATTATTATTATTATTATTATTATTATTATTATTATTATTAATGTATTATTTTATTATTTTATT
>JZKD02S1673063.1:918162-966133 GCA_000966675.3 Picea glauca | reverse complement strand
TTATTATTATTATTATTATTATTATTATTATTATTATTATTATTATTATTATTATTATTATTAATAATGTATTATTTTATTATTTTATTAATACTTTAGCAACATATTAATTAATAATATAATAAAATATTATCTCATTAATACATTAAATTCTTAATGTATAAATTAATTGATAAATAATGTATTAAATGTTTTTTTAATTTATTACTATTATTAATGTATTATTTTATTAGTACATTTTTTTTTTTATATAAAAGTAGATCCTTATATTAATGACATTTGTAAGTTGTACAATAACAAGTGTGACAAGTATGAGCCACCTGTTTTTCCACATATGGGAAACCATAACAGATGGCTCTTAGATGTTCTAAGATATACACATCATCCTGTATGCTAGAGCTATTTGAACAAAATTGCTTACACAAAATTCCGCATCCTATCTATGTAAACAAAAAAATGTGTACAATATTTGGATGGTCTATAAGACTAACTATTCACAGAGCTGCTATTAAGAAAACTACATAAACAGTATATGAAAAAACTGTGTGTTCTTCTATCTTGTTGCTATGGTAAACTAAGTAGTTAATCCTGCAACTAGAATTGACGAAGAACCATACCCTCGAGACTTCACTCCATTGTCGAGCCTGGTTGTCCATGAGTTGTACAGACTGGGGTGAACCGTTGGCCATATGTTGGGCATCTGGCGCGCGCAGGAGCATCCACTAGTGCGTCGAACAAGATGTCCATCCTTTGGACAAGGATGCTCTGAGAGTGCATTTGATCGTCTTGTTTCTACTTGATTTCAAAGAGGAGTTGGAGGTGCTCCTCTATGAGATGATTTGAAAATTGTTGAGGCTACTCCTCCTCATTTTCCTTGCTAACGACCTCTATGGTGATCTCGTTGGTTGTCGCTGCGATTTCATCCACTTTCCAGCTTGGGGGGATTTCCTCCTCCACCATACAGCTACCATTGCCATAGTAGGGGTCCTATGGATTGAGATTTGGGAGGACCAAGAGATTGGTGACCAGAGGAGAGTGTGCGCACGAAGGTGGTGCCTCCTCCTTAACCGAGCCTAGGCCATGGAGCAAAAGAGGGGTCGATGGTGGGATGTGTGCGCATGAAGGTGACACTTCCTCCTTCACTGAGATGACGCCATGGAGTTGAAGAGGAGAGAACTGAGGAGCCTCCTGTGGCCTCTGGTTGGTGTGTCGAGGGCTTGCGAAATGGGCAATAAGAGCCAGTTGGGAGGGGGAGAGTCTACTGCGATGGGAGAGGGTGATGTAATAACAAGCACCCCTCTTGGATTTCCCTCTTTCCCTAGGCATATTGGGAATAGTATGGAGGTGATGGGTTGTGTGAATGGAGGTTGAGATATGGTGCTGGGAGGAGCGGGAGAAGCAACTGGTGGAAATGCAGAGAAGGAGCTTGTGAGCGATGAGTGAGTATAGCAGTAGGAGGGTATTAGAGCCAGGGTAAATGGCGAGAGTGCTCAAGGAAAAAACACAGAGAGAAGCCAGACTAAAATTCTCTGAAGAGTCAAAAAGAAGGAATGAAGGAATGGACTAGGGCGGATGAAGAATAGAGGAATACACTAGGGCGAAATCTTGTTGATTGTTGCTCATCCCTGAGTTGATAGCACTTCTTGCCATTGAAGTCGAGTTGACAGCCAGCATGGTCATGGTACACCTAGTCTGGCTTGCTCGCGTGGCCATTAACCCAACCTGTCTAGCCAGGCACACTACTATAACTTTCCTCATGGTGTGAGCCATAGGGAAGTTAATGCTTGTGGGCTGTCAATTGGGGTTAATAACTCCCCAGGTCGCCTGGTTCCAAATGTCCTTGGACTTTGTTCAAGTGGTACACCATTCGGGGGTTATTTTATTAGTATATTAATACTTTAGCAATATATTAATTAATAATGTAATAAAATATTATCTAATTAATACATTAAATTCTTAATGTATGAATTAATTGATAAATTACATCATACATTAATGCAAATTAATAATTTAATAATATTCTATTTATCTATTAATACTATAATTAATTGATTATTTTATTGGTGTATTAAAATGTTAATTTAATTCACTTGAATTGTTATTTGATTTTTAAAAGGCTTGTAAATTTGTAAATATATTTAATCTTGAAAAATATGGCAAAATTTTTATATAGATTATGGGCATTTCAATTTCTAATTTTTTTGCATTGTTACACTTTTTTAGAATCTTATTTTTTCAAATAGTTGTATTTGAACTTTTGTTCATTTTGTTTAAGAAAGCACAATTGACATGAATTGAAAAAACTAAGTCACAACATTTGGATAAGAAACTTAGGAATTTGAAGATGTACTATGGTTATTTTTTCATATATTAATTTTAAAACACCTTTTCATTTTAGTTACAACTTTAAGTTGTTTTTGGATTCTTTGCATTTAACTGTGTAATTCATCTTCATCTGTCTACTAGGCCACCCACTAGCGTCAATTGCAACAGGCTACGTCTTGATCCCCCCGATCAAACTAAATCTACCGATGGTTTCCAAGCCATTACCTTGGAGATCTAAGGTAGATGTACCTTTAACTTTAGCTGATATTGAAGGGGGTTACTTAACTGGACTAACGGGTGATGTATTTAACAGGTTTCATCTCTTAACTTCTAAGAACTTAGACAATTTCTATCTCCAATTGAAGGATCCTAAGCGTCTCTGTGATGTATTGAATACACTTCAGTTTATTAAATATTTTTGGATTTGTCATCTTTGTAAAATATGTGAGTTTAAGCATTATTATGTAATAATCATTTAATTTTGATGAATTTTTATTTCATTGTAAAATATAAAAATAAAATAAAATATAAAAAGAAAATATCATGGCATGAAAGAATCTGTCACATTTGTCACAATGAAAGAATCTGTCACATTTTTCACAATGGTTACGGTCAACCTCAATCAACCATGGTGAAGGACAACCATGATTAACCATAATTAACTTTTTCTTATCGGATTCAACCAAGGTCTAACAAAGTTAACCATGATCATGGTCAACCATAGTAAACCATGTTCATTGTCAATTAATGTATTAATGTATTAATAATTTAATAATGCATTAATTTATCATTGTATTAATACTTTATTAATGTATTAATACAATAGTAATTTATTTATTTATGTATGAAATGTTTTTTTTTTTTTACTTTAATGATGTACTATTAATGTATTATTTTATTATTATATTAATTACTTAATTTACATTACATTGTTAATGTATCAATTAATTAATTAATATGTTATATTATACATTAATCTTAAATAATACTTTAATTTATACCTTACATTTATGTAATAATGTATTAATATTTTAGTAATATGTCACTATTTTATTAATGTATTACTCTAATAATATATTAATATTTTAACTTTTATATTAATATAGTAATGCATTAATATTTTAACAATCTATTATTAAAGTGAATGTATTACTATTTTATTAATGTGTTACTACTTTATTAATACATTATTTTGTTGGAGTATTAATACGTCAATGATGTATTTATTAAAAATGTATTAATACTTTAATATGTATTCATGTATTAATACAACATTAATGTACTAATAATTTCATATGTTGCATTAATTTATTAGAATTTTAATTTATACATTTTTATTAGATAGTACATTGATGCAATACATTACATTAATATATTAACAGACCATCAATTTATATACATTAATGTATTATATTAATATATTATTACATAAATGAAATAATTAATTAATACATTAATTATGTTTTAATATATTAATGGTCCTGTTTTTTTCATCACGGCTAAGAATGACGTGGTCCCTCTAGGGTTTAGAGTTTTTGCGCTTGACTCCCAGCTTTTTTCCGCTGCCCCTAGCGGGGAAAGAGCTGATTCCAAACGAGGGAGGGCCCGACATAGCTCCTATAGACAAGCAATTGCGCAGGAGCACACAGGCAGGGGCTTTCGCTGACCCTCCTTTGAACCACCACCGGACCAAAGCTCACAGATCTTCTCTGAAAGTGTTGTGAAAGGAAAAGAAATGGAGATTGACAACAGACTAGTCCAAACGAAAAAAACTTGTCCATGAGAACCTAGTAAATGCATCCCTCGGGCACCATTAGCATCGAAATATGTGATCAACACACCGAGAATCGAGGAACAAAAGAAATACATGAGGATCTATGCGTTGGTGGGAAAACTCCTAGGCCTCTAGCCCTCTGAACAACAGCTCGTTAAATGGATACACCACTTGTGGAAACCCAAAGGACATTATGATCTACAACTAGGCTCAAAAGGCTTCTTCACCATAATACTCCACAACCTAGAGGATAAAAACTACATATTTGTTGGAGGACCATATTTTTTCAACTCAGTTGGCCTCTTTCTGTGATTCTGAACGGAAAAATTTAGCCCTGAAAAATAATACTTTTCACATGCATCGGTATGGATCTGTCTATATTCTTTTCTACAAGAGTTCTAGTTAGAAGAGATCCTGGTGGGCATAGGAAACACCATTGGAGATTATGTCAAGTCCTCTGAAGAAACCAAGCAGAGAAGGTACACATCTTATGCTCGTATTTGTCTCTATCTCAATATCTTAAAGCCCCTCCATGGATCCATCACCCTTGAATATCATGATAAAGACTGGTCTCAAACTATTGATTATGAGCGCATACCCTATCGGTGTAGAAAATTCCATGGACATGGGAATATCTTCAGGGAATGTCCTTTGAACACTATGTGAAAAGTCGATAACCCAGAAGCAAACAAACCAAGAGATGGATTCACCCATGTGGTCGGAAGGCGATGCCACACAACTAGAAAAATGACCCCAGCTGCTAACAGGGAACCATCCTCCAACAATTCCTTTGATGTCCTGCAACAAATTCCTAATGATATGAACAAGCCACATATACCTCCTCAAGAAACTGTAACTCAATGAAACACAAAAGGCACAGCTACAAACACCCCAGTTTTGGAAGAGCTTCGTCTATACTCCCCCCCCCCAAGCCAAGGCTAGAGGTGCCTCCGACCCTGAAGAAGGAAATACTGAAATTGACCTAGATGAACACGACCTTGTGGGAATATACTTGGACCATCTAGAACAAGATTATCACAAGAAGGATTTGTATACTATCCCACCGGACTAGCTACGCAAAGTCCAGAAGGTATTTCTCAACTCCTCGGCAAGTTCTGCAGCCAGATCTACTTTTGGATTGGGAACCCAAAGAATCCCACAACAAGAATCATGCAAGCCTCAGAAGGAGGAAAAGAGAAGAGGCAGGAAATCAACCCAAAAACTCATACAGAAAATCGACCACTTCATGGTAAAATCAGGTCAGATATATCTCATCTTTGATATATTTCCCCCTTTCCCCTCCCCATCCTCATCATGAAGCCCATCTCTTGGAATATACGAGGTCTCTACAGTCGTAGCAAGCAAAGGCTTCTACGAGATCGTATCATAGCCGAACAACTAGACATTCTTTTACTTCAGAAAACAAAATGTGCAAGATAAGAAATGACTTAAATCCTCTCGAAATGGTGGAAAATAGGGAAAATAATGACAATCGACACTGCAGGTGCAACTACCAGTTTTGCCATTCTTTGGAACCCTAGCTCTGTGATTTTGGAGAATTTATTCTCCACTAAATGGATAATTTCAGTGAATTATAGGCTTATTGGCTCAAACAAGCCAGGATACCTCACCAATGTTTATGGCCCAGCCACTCAGGGGGACAAGCTAAAATTCATTCAGAATCTGGAATGGCTAGCTACCCTCACCAAAGACCATAGATGGATATTGGGCGGTGACTCCAATATGATCTGCAACCTAGATGAGAAAAGAGGGGGAATTCGTAGACTTGAGGCGGAAAGCAAGCTCTTTCAAGCACTAATTGACAAGCCCTGTCTTATAGATTTGGAAACCCAAAATGACCACTTTACCTAGAAAAACCGATGCTCGGAGTCCCAACAGGTAGCATGCCACCTTGATCGATTCCTCGTCTCTGAATCCCTCTTGTTCGATGGCCTCTACTTGGTTGCCAACATCTTGGACACCTCTATCTCTGATCACTGGATGATCCAACTCTCACTGGATATTTCAGGCACCCCAGGGTGCAAGCCTTTCAGATTCGAGCATTTTTTGCTCAAGCATCCAGATTTCCAAGCCTTAGCCCCAACCTAGTGGAAGGAAGCGACCATCCCATATGGCTCCAAGATGTTATGTTTTCAGCAAAGATTAAAAAATTTCAAACAACGACTCAAGCTCTGGAATAAACAGAATTTTGGCAACATATTTGAGGCCCAAAGGAATCTTAATGATCAAATGGAGCTCATCTAAATCCAAATCAGAAATCAGGGTCTCACGGTCGAACTCAAAGAGAGCGAAACTTTAGTCAAATAATAGATGGAGGAAAGGTGAACTCAAGGGGAAATTTTGTGGAGGAAAAAGTCTCAAGTTCAGTGGCTTCAAGAGGGGGAACAAAACACCAAGTTCTTTCAAAGAGAAACCATCCAACAAAGACACATCAATAGAATCACTCACTTGGTCATGGAACAAGGTCAAACGCTACAACAACATGAAGATATCGAGCAAGAAGTAGCCTCTTACTACAAAGACCTATTGTCTGATCTCCCTGGTGACAGAACTCCTGCAATAGAAAAGATCACATGGCACATTCCAAACATCATCACTTAGGAAAAAAATGAAGCTTTGTTAAGACCAATCACGATTGAAGAAGTAGACCTCGCTTTGCAAGACACTCTTGAAGGTAAAGCTTTGGGTACGGATGACTTCACGATGGATTTTCTCCACTTATCTTGGCCTATGATACGTGACAAGGTTTTGGAAATCATTGAGGACTCTCACATCTATGGACAGGTTCTCCCCTCCCTCAACTCCACTTTCCTCACCCTCATTCCCAAATAGGAACGAGTCTCTCACCCCAAGCAGTTCATACCAATTTCTCTTTGCAATGTTATTTATAAGTTGTTCACAAAAGTGATTGCCCGACGACTCAAGCCCCTCCTTCCCTTCATCATCCCTCCTGAGAAATAAGGTTATGTGGAAGGAAAGAAAATTCTGGACAACAACATCCTTGCGCATGAAGTCATCCACTCCCTCCAAAGTACAGGAACTCCAGGTATGTTACTAAAGCTAGATCTTTTTAAAGCTTTTGATAGGTTGAGTTGGGCCTACATGAAATTCGTTTTGCTGGATTTTGGTTTTGACCCTCACTGGACTGATTGGATTCTAAATCTCACTTCCTACACTTTTTTCTCTTTTCTGATAAATGATGTGCCTTCCTACCCCTTCTCTCCTTTCCGTGGAATTCGACAAGGGGACCCCCTATCCCCTCTCCTTTTCATGATTATGGAAGAAGGGCTAAGTTGGTCCATTAAAGTTTATATAGTTGATAGATCCCTAACAGGACTCCCCCTACATGGCTTAGATCCCCCTGTTTCCTGTAGCTAGTTTTTCAATGACACCTTAATGGTGGGCTCCCCAACTGTTCGAGAAGCTTTGAAAATCCTCCTTATTCTCCAAATTTTTTGTGAAGCCTCATGAATGGATATCAAATGAGAAAAATCTGAGATCTTCTTCTTTAACACCTTGATGTCTGTCCAACTTCACATTACCAACCTCCCGGGCTTCACATGTAGCTCCCTTCCATCCAAATATCTTGGCATTCCCCTTATAAACAAAGCTCTCTGAAACAACTCATGGGAGGGGCTCCTCTCCTCCCCGACTAAAAGACTATATTCTTGGACGTTTCACACGGTCAATATTCCTATTCATCTCATCCTTCTCAAGTTGGTCCTTCAAAGTCTACCCATTTACTCCTTTTCTGCGCTGGCGGCTCCTAGTTACATTTTAACCGCCATCAAAACCTTACAATAAAACTTTCTCTGGAAAGGGGCCAAGAATGATCGTAAAATGGCACTGATCAGTTGGGACAATATTTTCAGACCCAAGCTAGATGGCGTGGTTGGTCTACAGGACCCAACCACTCTCATTAAAGTTCTCAGTGACAAGATCTGGTGGCGGTGGCTAAAGAGACCCAAAGACCTCTCGACCTGGATCTAGAGAAAGAAATATGCTCCAAACATTGCAGAGAAGCACTTAATCTGTTGGAATGAAAAATCTTCGTGCTCCTTGATTTGGAATGTCGCCAAGAAAAACCACTCCCTAATTGCAACCACGCCTTCTGGGAAGTGAGAAATGGAAGAACAACTTCCTTTTGGCATGACTCCTGGCACCAATGGCCTTCTCTAGAGAAAGATCCTTTAGCATAACACTTTATGGCCCCTACCACACAGGACGGTCTAATCACAGTCGCAGACTATTGGCAAGAGAACTCCCCTAGGGCAACCTAGCACCACTGGAAGTCCACCCACATGAAACTCCATATACCAGTGCATGTGGATCTTTAGCCTTGGCATGAGCTAATCATCTCCAGGAAAATGAAAATTCTTCAAGGAGAAGACATCCTAAGATGGGGGCACTCATCGAGGGGCACCTTCACCATCAAAGAAGCTTATGACATCAATATTTCCACCCACCTCTTGCCACAAGAACACGTCTAGGAGAAAATATGGAGAATAAAAAATTAGCCAAAAATCAGTACTTTCCTCTGGCTTGTTTCTCATAAAGGCATCCTCACTTGGCACAATCTAACTAAAAGAGGCTTTGTCAGGCCATTTATTTTCCCTCTATGCCTGGAAGACTCAGAATCCTAAAATCACCTGCTTAACCTTTGTTCCTATAGTTCACAAATTTGGGAACAATGCGCCATTCTCATGCGCATAACAAATTGCAATCAAGAAGGCCTGAGGGAAACCTTAGAAGGATGGTGAGACTCAACTTTCCACTCTCCCATTCTCAACCATATTTGGTAGCTACATTCGGGTTTCATCCTCTGATAGATATGGAAAGAATGTCACAGGATGATCTTCCACTCAACTCATCTTGCGTGGCGGACTGTTTGGAATCACATACATGACAACATCAAATAAATCATCTACCTGCATCCCTAGAAAGAGGAGGACATGTCATTCCCTCCCTAAGAAAAGCACATCTTGGACTGTTGGAGCATCAACCTCAACCTTCATACGCCTAGGAAATTTCAAAGCTTTCGAACTACAGGCAGCCCCATGGATTGGTCCCCTCCCTCTCCAGGTTTTATCAAGATAAATTTTGACAGGGCATCCAAAGGTAATCCAGGCCCTGCTGGGTTTGGAGTGGTATTGCGCAACTACAAAGGAAACATTATGAGTATTACTGTGGGAAACATAGGACACAACACAACGGAGCTCCGGGGACTCGGGAAAGGACTGCATATTGCTCAGGAACACGGGAACCATAAGCTGATCGTCGAGGAGGACTCTCAAATCCTGCTTAGCCTTTTTGCCAAAATTATTAACGGGGCTAACCCAGACAAAATCTCCCCCTGTTGGCGTCTTACCACAAGACTAAATGCCATTGCAGCTCTCATTAAGCCTCACTCATCTCTCATTCCTTCGCATGTTCGGCGAAGAGCCAATCAGATAGCCGAAAAGTTATCTAATATTGGGGTTGCTCTAGAAGGATCAAATATCATCTGCATATCCCCCACCCACAATGATCACCCCATCCTCTAGGATTGTATTGCTTGAGATCTCAACACTGATAGCCCCCTAAATGGGGTGTCAACAGGGTCTAGGACTGTATTAAATCTCTTCTTGCTACATTGCTCTGCTGACTGCATACTCCAGGATAGGCAACTGATGCCCCAACTACTTCAGAGTCGATTCTTGCTCCATCTACCCAGACCGTTGTCGCGGAAGAGACGGACACACATCCTTAAGACGTACCAGACTTATAGGTGTCAGCATGCATGTTTTACTCTCTCAATTGTTCCAGTCTTTTGGAAGCTCAGCACAATCAATTTTTGTTTTACTTTAGACAATTTCTTTTTTTGTCTTATAGTTTTAATGGAGGATTTGGTTGAATTGGTTTCCCCATGAGGCAATTCATAAAACTGTGTTTAATTTTAAATATTGAATACAGAGACAAAGCTAAGCTGAATTGGTTTCCCCTTGGGGCAATTCAGCTCAAGCAAATCCTTGTTATCATTGATGATACTATAATTTTGCTCCATGAAAAGTAATATATAGAATTCTTACTTAATATATATATATAAATGGTCCTCCTCGAAGGCATGTCTATCCTCAACTAGCAATAATCACTTTATAAAAATGGCAACAATCATTTTATAAAAATAGTTGATATAGGTCCATCCACCCCATTTTCCACTTTTCCAAACTAAACCCATAAAAGTATATCAACCACTTTTATAAAGTGGTTGTTGATAGTTGCTATTCTTTATAACTAATCTGTTTTCCAAATTTTGAAAACTTTGAAAATTAATTTACAACAAAATGTAAATTAATGTTATTTTATAAAACCCTTTCTAAAAAACACGTCATGCAAGCTCAAAAGATTAAAGGAAGAAAGGATTAACCATCAATGAACAATGCCTTACTGCAGTGGGCCAATCTTACAAACTTACCTTACTGATGGTTCTGTGTTGTTCATAAAAATTGTTCTCTTTTAATATTTTTCTGGCTTTTCAAAACAGTCCAACATTTGGATCGGGAAACGAGTTATACAGTGTTTTAGAGTAGTGACACTAATTTCCACGCTCAGTCTTTATGGGAGGCTTTTTATTGGAAGGTAAGTGCAAGGAAAATCAAACACAGAGCGATGAAGGGACAGGAGAAAGTTCAAAGTTAGTGCCTCTTCAAACTAACTGAAACAATTGGCGAAAAAAACCTTGTCCAATTGGCGTGTGGAATTTATGTGTCCTGTAAAGCTGATATCGATGGATGGACAGGAGAATCCACAATGTAAGTGCCACTTCAAAATAAAGTTAAGAAAACTTATCCAATTGGCTGATACATTTGCACTGCAATTCCTTGTCGTTTATTCAGACTCACCCCGCCAGTTCCATCTCATGGAATATATCCTTTTTATCGTCATCCATTGCGCAGGATGAGCCATTTTTATGGTGGCGATTTGTTTATTCACAAACTCAAAAGTACGAAAGTACGAGGACATCAAGCCATTGCCATGCATAGAGTTTGCAGTGTGAAATTATGACTTTGAAGGTTGAAAGTTTTAAATATAAGGTTTTGTAGTGTGAACTAATGACTTTGAAAATTAAAAGTTTTAAATATAAGGAAAATATGTATTTTATTTTATATATAGGATTTTTATAAGGTTTTGCAGCCATTGCCGTGCATAGAGTTTGTAGTGTGAAATTGTGAGTTAAAAGTTTTAAATATAAGAAAAATTTATATTTTATTTTATATAGAGGGTTTCTAAAAGATTTTGTGAACTTGTGACTTTGTGAGAATTAAAAGTTTAAAAAATAAAATGTGTGTTTTATTTTATATAATAAAGTTTAAAGAGAAGAAAATTTATTCTTGAATGTGTTTTGAGTGAGGAGCTTTCAAGAAACAACTCATGTATCTTGGTTGTTTCTTAACTATCCAAGAATGGATTCTGTAACTATTCCATGGATGTTGTCTGGTTCCCGAATCCTCACCCCACAGAAGTGGTAGTTGGGTTTGTCTTTAAGGTACCCAACAATTGGTTTGCTGGCCTTACGGAAGGAATTAGCATTGGGCCCATCCTCACAAGCATGCCTGTAATTTCAAATTTACCTAGCATGAGAATAAAAAATTGATGAAGGTTAATTTATTTTCATGACTATCACTTCAAATTATACCTAAAATCATAAATGTCAAAATATTTTGTATATTATGTGTAAATTTCACTATCATAAATTTTATGTTGAGCAAATCTAATCTCCAAGCTTCAACCATGACCAGTAGAAGACTTGGAAATCGCACTCACACAACAAAGTTGGAGGGTTAATTTATTTTCATGATTGTCACTTCACGTTTTACCCAAAATCATAAATGTCAAAATATTTTGTATATTATGTTCAAATTTCACTGTCATAAATTTTATGCAAAGACATGGAAATCACACTCACAAGCAAATTTTTTTCATGACTTTGTTTTACCCAAAATCATAAATGTCAAAATATTTTGTATATTATGTGTAAATTTCATTGTCATAAACATTGTCATAAATTTTATGTTGAGCAGATTTGATCTCCAAGCTCCAACCAACCAGTAGAAGACTTGGAAAGAACACTAATAGAGAAAAGTTAGAGGCTGAAGTGAAGAAGACCCATGCTGGAGCGTTGGAATTTGGGTGTCCATTTACTCCCACAACTCACACTGTCCAGGTGTCATCAACAATAATGCCACGACTCTGCCCCTATCTAGTTCCTTGAAGGTTGAAGCCATGAATTATAGTTATTGACCTAGGCAATATATACTTATAAGCCTCTAATGTATAAGTACCTACAACAAATTTTGACAAGAAATCTACACAGTTAAACGTCAATTTGACGTTTTTGGTATTTTGAGATCTGTCAATAATGACATGTGGGTTTATTATCCACATGTCAAATATGGGTTCAAATAAAAAGATACCTCCGGTGGGACGTCAAATTCTAGGCTTGGTCACAAGAATTCATGGATTCCTCTTATAGTGGCTCCTAAGCACCCATGTCACATGTTAGTTGTAACGTCAAAAAAGCATGATTGTACACTGCCAGTTTTTCTAGCTAGTTGTACCATTTGTTAGGATTTATTTCTATCTTCTTGATTTGGTTGTTATGTTTCCTCTATATAAGCTTTGGCTATCATCTAATATGTATGTGCTCTTCACACTCCTTTCTTTTTGTAGTATGCTATCTGTCCAAGCAATTTCGTGTTTGTCTACGCAGCTTCTTGGTATTTTCGCACAGTCTCTTCATTTCTCATGGTATTAGAGCACGAGAGGTAAGACTCTCCACAACGCTTGGAGAGCAGTCTTCTCAAAAGAGTGTGAGAGGCATCATAGCACGAGGATGCATCAGAGTGTGTGGAAGCATCAGAGCTTGTGAGGTAAACTCAATTTTTTTGTGTGCATACACAAGAGCGCACCCATCACAAGAGCGCACACTCCACAAGGGTGGATCACAAGAGCACGCATTGGGATTGTGGTTTGACAACAGATCGATCCCTAATCACCTTCGAATCGAGGAATTTACGCTCAAAGCCCATTCGTCGGTTCTTGAGAATTTCCTCGCTGGTTCTTAAAACTTTTTGAGTGTGTGTCCATATTGCATTCCATTTAGCATTGCACATTTTTATGGTATCCCGACACCTTGTTGGCCAACACACAGAGTGTAAGTCATTGACATTGGAAAGAGCCCACACACTCTAGATTGCACACTGAGGGAGTTATATGCAGGACTGTGACTATGTAAACAGTTTGTGAGGTCGAAGCGATCTCCACAAGCTGCCAAATACGCCCAAACCAAAGGGATTGCAAAGCTGCCAAAGGGACTGGATCCCATCAAACTCATTGATTGATGAGTTAGAGCAATCTCAAAGAGAAAACAACACAAGAGCGATTGTTCTTTTTCATTGTGATCAACGAGCTATTCAACACACAACTCAAGTAGAGAAAAGAAGGTGAGCATTTGAATGTAAAGGAAACTCCTCCAATGAAGAAAGTAATATGTGGGTGCAAAGCTTGATTTCAATGCTCAAGAGTTTTTGGTGGTTTCTATCGATTTTTTTTTTCGCGCGCTATCCCCTCGAATAGACTGGTATTTTTTTTCTACTAGAAATTATCCCATGTTTTTCTTAATCAGAGGTGATTTTTCATCCCTTAGAAAGGACACCAAAATTACTTTTATATTTTTTTCTCTGAATTGTTTTTTACAAAAAAAATGGTCACCTCTACCAATTTAGGGTCAACACATGGGCCGATTCTTCTTGGGAAGAACTATGAATTTTGGTCTCTCAGAATGAGATCCTTCTTGCAAGCATAGGAGTGTTGGGATCTAGTGGATCATGGCTATGTGGAACTAGATCCAGTAGATCTAGATACCATGACCAATCAATAGAGAAATGATCAGGAAGAACAGAGGAAGAGAGAGAATAAGGCAAAGTTCTGGATTCAGAACTCAGTAGATGACTCCATTTTCTCAAAAATCACACATTTTGTTATCTCAAAACACGTATGGGACATCCTAAGAACAACCTACTAGGGAAATAACAAGGTCAAAACAGTCAAGTTGCAGACCTTGAGAACACATTTTGAGACCTTAAAAATGACAGAGTCTGGAAATGTTGATCAATTTATGACCAAAGTCATGGGAATTGTGAACTGAATGAATTTGACTGGTGAATCCATCTTACATCAAAGGATTGTTGAGAAATTCCTCAAAAGTCTTCCAAATAAATTTGAGATGGTTGTTACAGCCATCCTTGAATCCAAGGATCTACCAAAAATTTCAATAGATGAACTAATGGGTTCTCTGTTGTCACATGAGACTAGACTACATCTAGAAGATGACTCAGTAGCCAATGCCTTCAAAACACAATTCTCCTTCAGCAAAGGGAGAGGCAGAGGAATAGGAAGAGGTCACAAAGGAAGAGGGAGAAGTTCAAGAAACCATCACTCATGTGAAGGTCACACACATCAAAGTCCGAATTGGAATTTCTAGCCTCAAAGCAACACAAGGAGGAGATTTGATGACAAAGCATGCATACAATGCTATTACTACAAAAAATATGGGTACTATGAATCTAAATGCAAGAAGAAGCAAGAAGATCAATACTCAGGACTATCACATGTCTCAAATCACGAAGGAGAAACCTCAGATGGGATGTTTATCTCATGCCACAAGACCGAAGAACAAGACAAAGACATTTGGTTGTTGGACAATGGATGCAACAATCACATGACAGGTAACAAAGATTTACTTTCTTGCATTGATTCTTATATTTCATCTCATAATACACTTGGATATGACTCTTTAGTCAAATTTCAAGGCAAAGGAATTGTACCTATTCTCACTAAACAAGATGTAAAGAAAGACATACATGATGTCTATCACATTCTAGGTATGAAACATAATCTGCTAAGTGTAGGACAACTAGTTGAACATGGTTATAAGGTACTTTTTGAAGGAGCAACATGTAGGATATATCACAAACCTCTGAGAAGAAGATTGATTTCCTAAATTCGCTTGATTAGGAATAGAATGTTTCCCCTCACCCTCAGAACTGCAAATCTGACCCAATCCTATGCTCAAAGTGCATCCACCCCCAATGAAACTATGTTTTGGAATAGAAGATTTGGACATCTACCCTTTCAATGTCTAAGTCTCCTGCAAAAGCACTCCATGGTCAAAGGTCTACCTATCTTCAAAGATAAAAATCCCCCATGTGAGTCTTGCATTCTAGAAAAACATAAGAGAACTAGTTTTTCACAGTCCTTCACTCAAGCCAAACAACACTTAGAGATGGTTTACACTGACCTATGTGGACCAATGCAAACAAAGTCAATAGGTGGTATCTTTTACTTTCTAACATTTATTGATGATTTTAGCAAGAAAATATGGATCTATTTCCTCAGACACAAGTCTGAAACCTTTGCAAAGTTCAAGGAGTTCAAGGATGAAGCTAAAAAACAGAGTGGGAAATATGTAAAGGTACTCATGTAAGATGGAGGAGGAGAATTCTTTTCAAAATAATTTGCAAATTTAAGCAAATCACAAGGCATAATCATGCAAACCACAACCAGGTATACTCCAGAACAAAATGGAGTGGCTGAGAGGAAAAAATAGACTATAAGGAACATGGAAAGGAGCATTCTTAGAGAGAAATGTCTGTCAAATTTATTTTGGGCTGAAGCTGTAGCATGTTCAGTTTATCTCCTGAATATATCCCCAACCACTAGTCTCAAGATGAAGGTCCCTCAAGAAGCATGGAGTGGGACAAAAATGAATGTTGCTCATCTTAGGACCTTTGGATGCATTGCATTCGCTCACATACCTTCTGAATTGAGGACGAAACTTGATGATCGAAGTGAGAAATTCATTTTTGTTGGCTACAGTGAGACATCCAAAGCCTACTGACTCTAAAATCTGATTTCAAAGAAACTCATTCTCAATAGAGATGTTAAATTTTTTGAAAATCAGTTATGGAGTGAGTCTGAAAATCGCCCTATGGAAATTCAAAATCCATTGCTGCCACTTCCTAAACACATAGAAAATTCAGGACGACAAATACATCAACCTGTCCTTCTAAGATTTCAGATACAAGGACAGCCTGAAAATTCTTAAGACAACTCTTCTTCAAGCGAAAATTCATCCTCTGAAGTCCAAAATGAGCGAGCTCGAATCTTGAGAGAAATCCATCAGTAGTTGGATGATATTAATCAACACAATCTCTTTGCATTAATGTCATGCCAACCTACATCTTTTAAAGAGGCAACTAAAGAGCCACATTGGGTTCAAGTCATGAACCAAGAGATTGACTCTATTGAGGAGAATAAGACATGGGATCTTGTTGATCTTCCCAAACATAAGACAAGTATTGGTGTCAAGTGGGTTTATAAGACTAAACTAAATGAAATGGGGCAGATTGAAAAGCACAAGGCAAGACTTGTTGCCAAAGGATTCTCACAACAACCAGACATTGATTATGGTGAAACCTTTGGTTCAGTAGCAAGGTTGGACACTGTAAGGACCCTCTTAGCCATAACAACTCAACACAAATGGCCAGTATACCAGATGGATGTCAAGTCATCCTTCTTGAATGGTGTCTTAGAAGAAGAGGTATATGTGGATCAACCACCTAGATTTCAAGTCAAAGTGAAGCTAGCTAAAGTGTATCGACTGAAGAAAGCCTCGTATGGCTTAAAGCAAGCTCCAAGAGTTTGGTACAACATAATTGATACTTACCTGATCAAGAGTGGTTTTCACAGAAGCCAAAATGAACCAACTCTATACACCAAAACAGATCAGCTAGGTAAAATTCTGATTGTTTGTCTATTTGTTGATGACATGATATATACTGGAAATCTTGAGTTAGCCAGCTTTAAACATGCCATGGAATATGAGTTTGAGATGAAAAATCTTGGCATAATGAAATATTTTTTGGGGATTGAGGTTGACCAATCAGCCAAACGGTTTTTTTTCTATAATCAAAAGTATGCAGCAGACATCATCAAAATATTATGCATGGAAGACTGCAATCCAACAAAAACTCTTATACCACTAGGCACAAAATTGAGCTAGCAAGATGAAGGCCCTATAGTGGATTCTACCTTGTACAAAATCTTAATAGGGAGACTATTGTATCTTGCAACAACTATGCCTGATATTATGTATGCAACCAACTTTGTTTCCAGGTTCATGGAATCTCCCAAAGATTCTCATTGGAAAATGGCCAAAAGGATTCTAAAATATGTTGCTAACACTCTCAATTTTGGTTTATGGTACACTTAGCCTGAAGATAATCATCTTTCTAGTTACACTGACAGTGATTTTTCAAGTAGCCTAGATGACTGGAAAAACACCTCAGCACGAATCTGATTTCTTGGGCATCGAAGAAGCAACCCATTATGTCAATATCTTTTACAGAGGCAGAGTATGTCGCTGCTACCTCAGCTTGCTGTCAAGTTGTGTGCCTGCAAAGACGATTGAATGACATGCCACATACAGAAAAGGAGCCAACTCTTGTCTTCTGTGACAATACTTCAGCAATTGCTTTATCAAAAAAACATGTTTTTCATAAGAAAAGCAAGCACATTGACACTCTTTATCACTTCACAAGCGAGCTAGTCAATCATAAGAAAAGCAAGCACATTGACACTCTTTATCACTTCATACTCGAGCTAATCAATCATGGTGAAATGGCTCTTAAGTTCGCATACATATTTACAAGGCCATTGAGAAAAACCATTTTTATTTTCAAAAACAACACTTGAGCATTATTAGTATTGATGTTTGTGATTATTAAGTTTAAGAGAAAGTGTTAATTGTAACCTCAACAACCTATGACAGTCTGGCCAGTGATACCAATGGTTAGGATTTCTTTATGTCTTCTTGATTTGGTTGTTAAGTTTCCTCTATATAAGATTTGGCTATCATCTAATAAATATGGCTCTTCACATTCCTTTCTTTTTGTCGTATGCTATCTATCCACGCAGTTTTTTATTTGTCCATGCAGTTTCCTTTTTCTCTAGGCAGCTTCTTGGTATTTCCACGCAATCTCTTCATTTCTCATCATAGAGTGCGTTGGATCTCAACCCAAACACATTCCATGTAATTTTCTACTTTTCCTCGTTCCCCGTCGTGATGAAATTTGTACACGAACCTCAGAGCTATCAATCAGAGTCTTCAATCACGAAGGAAATTATGTTACCTTATGTTAAGAGGGAAAAAAACTTAATATGCATCAGACTAATTTCCATGTTTGTTACGTTGAAAGGCGTACACCTATTGACAATGGACAGATTTAATAGGGGTTTAGTGCTTAATAAGTTTTCTATGAACATGATTAAATATGGCTAGAATATTTTTAGTAGTCACACAAAATAAATGGCTGTGATTTCAATCATTAACTTCCTAGCTATTATAAAGAAATTTAATATATTCTTTCAAGGATTCGTTTTATCTTATCAGCCTTTAGGCGTTCACCAGCAGCTAAATATACCAGTTATAAAAATTTTGAGCCACTAGTTTCACAAGTGGTGGGTGCGTTTGTCTCAGTCTTCTTCCTACACACTGCACAGCTGGTTTGTTGGCCTTATTGAAGGAATAAATACGAATCCTAGCGTGACTTCCCTTGTAGAACAGGTCATCGCTTCCTCTTATATTTGTCCCTACGCGTCCACGTCCATGTCACAGACGACGTTGGATTTCAACCCAAACACAATCCTATATCCAACCTTCAATCCCCGTCGTGTTGAAATTTTAACACCAACAAGATCCTCCGAGACTTCAATTACACATTAATCTGCGAGGTACTTTCCTGCTACCTCCTACCCCCACTCAGACTTAGAGCCTCCATTCTCTTTCACACATAAATTTCTCCTGTTTTTCTTCTTCTTGTCTTTCATATCTTGCTCCTCGTAGCCTTCCAACAGGATCTCCAGAGCCTTTAATTTCACAACCAGCGCTTATATATAAACTTTATTCCAAATCTCTCTCAGAGCCTTCAGTCAAATCTATATAAAAAGCCATGGAAACGACACACTTCGTAGGCGTCGCGGCCGTCGCTCTTATTCCTCCACTCATACAACGCATCATCCAAGACATAGATGATATTATCCACAAGGAACAAAACTGTGAGACTCTGAAAACTGGCTTGAACCGTATAAAGAGCCTGATGGAACGGGTTGGAATGTCTGGGAGATGCATTGAAAAACGCCAAACACCTCATCGACATCACACTCCCTAGACGGATTAGAAAATTGAACGCCCAGTTTGATAGGCTCTTTAACGACCTTGAGAGAGACTTTTCAACAGTTGGCAATGTTCAACAGTTGGGCAGACCATCTGCTGTACAAGGTACTGGGGCCTCCTTGAATGGCAGCTGCAACTTAGCTTATCAAGGAAGGCGCAGACGCTTCACGCTCAATTGGAAATGGTCTGTTTTTAAACGAGAGCCACCAGGCGGTAATGCCCCTGCACCTTTCAGGCCGATTTAGAGAAGTGAGCATGAATAGCAGAGAGCACTTGTGAACCACAAAGTTCCAGGAAGTTCTGGTTTTGGATTTTTCTTTGGATGTTATCATATATAATTAAATGTTATCCTATATAATTAAACATTTTGGAAAAAAAATGGAAACTCACAAATATTTCATTGTAAGAAAACATGGAAAATTAAACTGTGGTGAAATTTAGCCCTTAAATTTTTTATGCATTGAATTTATTTCATATTATGGCTATTCTATATTAAAGCTATCAATCCATACCTCCATAAACTCTACATTGAATTTATCCCTTCCATAAACTCTGCATTGAATTTATCCCTTATGTTTATCTATGATTACTTTTCATCTTTTCCAAAGACTTCACCCAACGTTTGTTTGTAAAACACTACACCTAAATCTGGCTATGTATTTTTATGTGACATTTGTTCTTGTGTGATAAAATTTGATGATTATTACACATAGAACTAATATCTTTGACTTCACTAATATTGCCAATTTTAAAAGTAATATAACATATTGGAGGGGAACTATAGGGATTACAAAATCCAAACGCTAAATTTCCATGCAACAACAAAAACAAGAATGGGTTTTTAACAATTCCTCAATTAACTCGACATAGATTGTCTTCAACATAAAATTCCATCTTCAAACTCTACATTGATTGAGAGAGATTGTTTTTTCTCCTAGATCAAACATAAAATATCTAATTCAAATATGCATTGTCTATGGATCTCATTGAAATTGCAAAAAGAAAGTAACCTAACCAGAAAGAAGTTTGATTTATCTCTGTGATGAATCAATCACATTGATTTTGAACAAGAAACTAGCCATTCCAATGTTTGAAGTAGGATTGCAAAATTCCATAGAGAAAAATTCTTTACTAGTGACCATTTAGAAAAACACTAAATACTCAATAATTAAGAAAGACATTGTGTATAGAGAAGCCAGGCTAAACTCAATCTCAACTTATGGAGAAAAATCCTCAACCATTTCCTAAAATACTTCATGGCCGTTAAGCCTCCAAACTCCTATATAATGAGTGCATTACAAGGTGAAAGGGGTAGACAATTGAAGAGCATCATACTTATGATAGTGTGCAAATAAAGGGGATGGATAGGAGAGCTTGGAGGAGGAACTACTGCAACATCACAGTAATGGTTGTAAGTGCTTCACCATTACTTTTGTTTAATAGATAAACTTGGCCTATTCCCTTCATATGTTGTGTCATTGATCACATATATGTCTATTGTTGTAAAGTCATCATAGATAGATTTATTTTCACCTAACAATACAGAGTAAAAGAAAGGAGATTCCTCTTTGTTCATTGCATGTCTTATATTGTGCTTCAGAGCTTGGTCAACAAGGTCAAAGGGTGGAGCAACGAGGACAACCATCATAAAAAGGTATGTCTTCCATCTCTTTTCTCTTACTCTGATTGTTGAAGTAGGTCTAAAGGGAAGTTAGTGTCCATTTTTTTTCTTCTTTCTTTGGATCAAAGAAGGGTTCTTGATCCAAAGGGCGGTTTCACCTATCCGCAAGGGGAGCTTAACCACAACAGAAAATTGACAACTCCACTGGGGATGAACTTTTATTATTCTTTCCTTGGTTTCTTCTATACTTTTGAATCTTGATTGTTAATTGATATTGTTTAATTAGATTCCTTTTGATTTCTTCCCTTCCCTCATCACGATTGGGAAGTTTATTGAGTCAAACACCTCATTCCATTTGAATCTGGCTAAAAAAAAAATCTTTTTTGACCACTTCCAGGCTTCAACACTCCCTTATAGTGGCCCATAGAGTGTTGAAAACCCTAATCAATGCTCCCTTCCATTGTTTTGAGGAGTGTTGACCTATGTTCAATTCTTTGGTTTCCTTATTACACACAAGTGTGGGTTTGTTGATGTAAAAAAATGAATGAATAGATTCACAATTCTCACTACTATAATCCTAACTTTAGGTTTGTGTAGTTTTACATCTAAAATTAATCAAGAACATGTGCAAGTTATAAAATTTCATCAATCTTAATAGAGGTTTTATCCCAATCAAAATCTAAAACACACTTATGTGAAACAAAACAAACTACGCATTAGCTTTACAATGAACTCGACCAAACCTGCAAAATATTGATGGATTGTTGAGAGATTTACATTCAAGTATTAAATATGTGCTTTGTTACCTTTAATAATTTAATGCTATAATGGAGATGTCAACAAAATAACTATTAACCAACATGTAAGAGACCTTTAGAGAGATAAAATATGTGAATATGGAGAAAGGGACATGACCTCATTTCCTTGGGTTTAGTCGATGTCTATTCTTTGTGTTGGAAGAATTAATTTCTACTCTACCTACCACTGGAAACCTCCACCATATTCCAGACAGTTCCTCCACCGACATAGTCACCGATACTCCAAGAACTCTCTGGACTCTCGAGAGCCTTCCAAGACCTCTATAAAAATGAGGCAGTTGTAATCATTTCATTATCGAGCAATAGAATCAATCTGTATGTTATTTTTTGTATTTCCTTTGCTTCTGCCGACATCATCTGGTATCATAGTGAGGTTAGCAGTGTGAGAAGTAAGGGTCAGGTGTTGGGAGTACAGACAGCTCCCCGACATTGTGAGGATTAATCACCCAACTCGTCCTTACAAGGCATGCCACCTTGGATACAAGGCCAAGAAGGGTTATGTTGTTTACCGAGTACGAGTAAGGCATGGTGGGTGGAAGAGGCCAGTGCCCAAGGCTATTGTTTATGGGAAGCCCAAGAATCAGGGTATCACCCAACTCAAGTTCCAATGTAGCTTGATATTCATGGCAGAAGAGAGAGCAGTCATTGGGAGAGGATAATCGAGGAAGGAGAGAAGGCATAGTAGCTCTTCTCTAATCCACCGATTCTGTAGAGGTTCCCCATACTGCGGAGTTATTCAAAGATGGAGACTGGGAAGCTATAAAAGGATACTTTGCCAGAATAAATTTTCCTAATGTAGTACTGCCAAAAACGTGCCTCAGAGCCATTTACAATACAGATTTAGTGAAGGCACGCCCAATTTCTCAGCTTCTCTGTGCTAAACTTGGTGGCAAATAAGAGGGCAAGTTCCTCGAGAGAAGACCTACTAATAAATTATGGTAAATCCCTTTCCTCATGTTCATGTGTTTGTATCAGTTGAAGCTATGATTAATGCGCTTCTCTCCTGAGGGGTGTTGAGTGTTTTCTGCTTGACTTTTTTGAAGAATGGAATTATATTAGGCATCTTTGGTTACCCCCATTACCATGATTTTTATTTTTGGAACTAATTTGGTGACATGGTGGATATAATTATAGTAGTCTAAGTCTTTAAATATCACTTGTAATACTTTCACCGGAGTTGTTGCTTGAAGAAGAGTATGAGGAGCACTCACCTTCTATAGTCTTTTGCCTATTTTGCTGAAATTTTTTTGGCTTGATTTAAAAAAAAAATGGCATCAGGAATGTATCAACAACTTATGATTCCAATATTTGCTGGGAAAAATTATGATAATTGGGAATTTAGAATGAAATTAGCATTTGATTCATATGAGCTATCAAATATAGTAATGATTCGTTATAATGAACCACAAGATGAGTCTATTTTGAGTGTTGATGAAAAGAAAAAGCTTGATGAAAATAGGAAAAAGAATAAAAGGGATTTGCAGATAATTGGACAAGTGTTTGACGATTCAGTTGTTGCAAGGATTAAAATAGCCACTATAGCCAAGCATGCATGGGACATTATAGAGACAACATATCAAGGCACTAGCAAGGTAAAAAATACCAAACTCCAAGAAATTAGAAGAGAATTTGAAAACTTGCAAATGAAAGATTTTGATTCAATAGATCAATTTACATATCGTGTTACAGATTTGGTTAATCAAATAAGACAAAATGGTGATGAGCTAGCATATCAGAAGGTTGTAGAAAAGGTTTTAATAAGTTTCCCTAGAAAAATTGATGCAATTGTTGTGGTAATTGAAGAATCTAAGGATTTGACTACATATTTTATGGATGAGTTGGTTCGCTCCTTGAACAATTATGAAGACAGGTTGAACAAGAATGAATGACAATACCTCATTTGAGAATGCATTCAAAATGAAAATGACATTTGGCAGAGGCAGAGGAAGAGGAAATCTAGGATTAAGAGGAAGTGGAAGAGGAAGAAATAATTTTCAATGAGAAGAAAGAAAGAATCAAGACCCATGAGGAAGGAGAAATAAAAATTTCAGCTCAAGGGAAAGCAATAACAATCAGGCATCACAAAGTTATGAAAAATCAAAGATTCAATGATATTACTACAAGAAGTATGGTCACTTTGCAAATGAATGCCAAAAGAAACAAGGATATATGAGAAAGCATAATGCAAATTTCTCTGAGAGTAGTTTTGAGACATTGTTTGTTACATGTGATGTAGCTCAAGAAAATGCAAGTAACATTTGGTTTCTTGATAGTGGTTGTAGTAACCATATGACTGGAAATAAAGGGTTGTTTGAGGAGTTGGATACATCAGATAAAGAACAAATTAAATTGGATAATGATAACATTGTAGAATTCATGGGAAAATGTGCAAGTAATGTAATAACAAAGACTGGAAAGAAAAATATTCTTGATTTTTATTTTGTACCTGGTTTGAAGCATAATCTCATAAGTGTGGGAAAAATTACTCAAAAGGGTTATAGAGTTTCTTTTGAGGATAATGTGTGCACTATACTTGATATTCCTCCTAGTAAAATGGTGATTGCAAAGATTAAAATGACAAACAACAAAATGTTCCCAGTTCACATGAAAAGTGAAATGATGGAGAAGATTGGAGCAAGTTTCAAGGCATCGAGTCAAGATCAAGCATGGATATGGCACTTGAGGTATGGCCATCTAAACTTTAAAGGACTGTGTTTTTTGCAAAGAAATGAAATGGTAAGAGGTTTACCACATATTCAAGCACCAATAAGTTCATGTGAAAGTTTTATTTTGGGCAAGCAACATAGGAAAAACTTTCCAAAAGAAATGTCATATAGAGCTTGGGCACCTTTAGAAATTGTACATAGAGATTTATGTGGTCCAATGCAAATTCCATCATTAGGGGGGAGCATATATTTTCTAACATTCATTGATGATTGCAGTAGAAAAACATGGGTTTATTTCCTCAAACACAAATCTGAAACATTTAACAAGTTTAAGGAATTCAAGGCATTGGTTGAGAAACAAAGTGGCCTATCCATTAAGATATTGAGATCAGATAGAGGAGGAGAATACAATTCAAATGAGTTTTTGGAGTAATGCAGGTATCATGGAATAAAGAAGCAGTTCACTGCAAGCTATACACCTCAACAAAATGGTGTTGCAGAACAGAAGAATCACACAATAATGGAGATGGCAAGAAGCATGTTGAAAGGAAAGAATCTATCTAATGAATATTGGGATGAAGCAGTAGCTTGTGCAGTTTACATATTGAACAGGAGTCCAACAAAGATTGTGAGGGACATGATTCCTCAACAAGCATGCAGTGGTAAGCATTATAGTGTTTCTAATTTTAAAGTATTTGGTTGCATTGCATATGCACATATGCCTAAACAAACAAGGAGTAAATTGGATGATAAAAGTGAAAAATGCATTTTTGTTGATTATGATGAACAATCTAAGGCATATAAGTTGTTTAATCCTATAACCAAGAAAGTCATTGTAAGTAGAGATGTTGTATTCAACGAGGAAGAATCATGGAATGGCAATATAGACAAGACAATTACAGGAACAACAATACTATATGAAGAACAAAGAGAAAAAGGTCAAGGAGAACAATCAAATGAGAAAGGAGGAATACCATCAAGAATTCCATAAGAAGAAAACTCACAAAGGCAAGTTCAACAAGGAGAAACATTAAGTCCACAAGTAAGTTATGACTCAAATCCTACACTTGAATCATTAAGATCAAGAATAAGAGGCAAAACGATGAGAAGCTTGCAAGAAATATATGGCCAAGGAGATAGGATAGATTTGCAATCCAATTTTTCTCTATTTACTCAAGATCCTATATATTTTGAGGATGCAATTAAGGAATAACATTGGATTAATGCAATGAATGAAGAAACATAATGTATTAAGAAAAATGATACATGGGATCTAGTTGATTTACCTAAGGAGAAAGAATGCATAGGTGTGAAATGGGTGTATAAAACTAAATATAAGGAAAATGGAGAAGTTGAAAAATATAAGGAAAGATTAGTAGCTAAATTATTTGCACAAGAATATGGATTTGATTACAATGAAACATTTTCAACGAAAAGACTAAAGAATTCTATGAACTCAAACTAGGGCAATGCACCATAGAGGAATATGTCAGCAGATTCCTCGAATTGCTGAGGTACGTACCCTATATAAAAGCAGAGAAGGCAAAGGTGCAACGATTCATCAGTGGACTACCTAAGGACTATCAGAATAGGATTGAGTTTGACGAGCCAAAGACCCTAGAAGACACTATCTGAAAGGCAAGATATTATTACGAATAGCTGGGGCATCAGACAGAACCTCGCGAAAACTGGAAGCAGAAGAATAGTTTGGGATTCCAGAGAAAGGGGTTTAAATCCCCAATATTTAAAAACTATAAGAAGGACTCAAGGATGAGCTTCCCAACCTCAAGTGTACACCAGCATAATTTCCCCTCCCAGAGCGGAAGTAAACCTTCTGGATCTACCCGAGGAAAGATTGATAACCCAAAGAGAGAACCCTTGAAATGTTGGGATTGTGGAGAAGAACATCTACTAAGGGACTGCCCGCATCGACATTAGAACAGTCGTATAATTTACAATGTTCAAGAAGCTACCACCGTTAACGACGTGCCCAAGAGTGTGCCGCAAATTTATGCAGCCTTGGATAATAAACAAGTTGACCACCAAGCTTCAGTGGTGGAGATGGAAGGTATGATCACCAACCATCTAGTGTCTATTCTAATTGACCCTGGTTCAAATTTGAGTTATATAGCTCCTAAAGCTGTTGATAAGTGTAAATTACAGCCACATAAGCACTCCAAGCCATGGCTGGTACAGTTAGCCACTGGCACCAAAGGAAAGGTAGCGGAGGTCATACCAGCTTGTGAATTCACTATGGGTGAATTCCCCACCCAAGCAACCCTTAACATACTACCCCTAGGATCATATGACCCATTGATTGGAATGGACTAGTTAGCCACATATAAATCTAGACTGGACTGTTACCATAAAACATTAGAATGTGTAGGTGAAGAAGGAAGAAGGATAACCCTTCAAGGGATCCAAAAACCTGTCTCGGTGAGATGAATATCAGCCCTTCAAATGAGAAAGTATTGCAGAAAGGGATGTCTACTTTATGCGATACAAGTGTTGGAATCAGTTGAAGATGAAAAACCAAGCCTCAAAGACCACCCCACACTAAGAGAATATAGAGATGTATTTACGGAAGTGGTACTAGGTCTACCTCCGAGAAGGGACATTGACTTCTCGATAGAACTTGCACCGGGAGTGGTGCCAGTGTCTAGGACACCCTACAGGATGAGCACACCTGAGCTAGTTGAGCTTAAATTACAACTAAAAGAAATGATGGACAAAGGCTAAATCTGGCCCAGTGTGTCTCCATGGGGAGCACCAGTTCTGTTTGTAAAGAAGAAAGATGGTACCCTCCGATTATGCATAGATTATAGACAACTAAACAAGGTAACCATAAAGAACAAGTACCCCTTACCCAGGATCGATGACCTGTTCAATCAATTGGGAGGTGCTTCCATCTTCTCAAAGATTGAATTGAGATCTGGATACCATCAAGTCTGAATCAAGGGTGAATACATCCACAAAACTGCCTTCAGGATGAGATATGGTCACTATGAGTTTGTGGTAGTACCATTTAGATTAATCAATGCCCCTGCCACTTTTATGTGCTTGATGAACAATGTGCTCAGCAAATTCCTAGACAAATTTGTACTGGTTTTTATTGATGATATATTAATTTACTCCAAGAATAGAGAGGAACATGAGGAACATCTTAGACTTGTGCTTCAAGTGTTAAGAGAACATCAGCTCTATGACAAATATAGCAAGTGCGACTTTTTCTAGAAGAAAATACATTACTTGGGCCATGTCATATCTGAAGAAGGAGTAGCAGTAGACCCTGACAAGACCAGGTCTATAATGGAGTGGCCTATCCCAAAGGATGTTTCAGATATCATATCCTTTATGGGCTTAGCAGGATACTATAGGATATTTATAAAAGGATTCTCCAAGATTGGTTGTCCAATCACTGCCCACCAGAAGAAGGGAGATAAATTCACGTGGACACAAGAATGTGAAGAAATATTTCAATCCCTAAAACATTTACTGACCCACACACCTGTGTTGAAGATTGTCGATCCTGAAGCTGACTTCCTCCTGTGCACGGATGCCTGCAAGGAAGGGCTCAGAGGAGTCTTTATGGAAGGAGGAAGTGTAGTCGGCTATGAATCCTGGAAATTGAATGAGCATGAAGTCAACTATCTGACCCATGATCTAGAACTAGTTGCCATAGTGCACACCTTAAAAATGTGGAGGCATTACCTCCTGGGACTAAAGTTTGTACTTATGACAGACCACTGTGGATTGCGATATATATTTGACCAACCAAAACTCAATGCTAGACAAGATAGGTGGATGGCCCTCCTTAGTGCGTTTGATTTTGAAATCAAACATCTTAAAGGAAAGGAAAATAAGGTGGTTGATGCCCTTAGCAGAAGTATGAAAACATTTCATCTGGCAGCAATGAGCACCTGCGAGACGAGTGTCAAGGAAAGAGTTAGGAATGCACAAGAAACAGACACATTCTTCCAGACCGTGACCTCGTACCTGGAGCAAGAACCCACATGAATAAAGTATGAAGACTACCGGATGATAGATGGAGGTCTCCCAACTTACAAAAAAAGATTGTATATTCCAGAATGTGATGACTTGAAGAGGTTCATAATGGATGAACTACATAAAAGACCATATATTGGTCATCTCGGATACTAGAAGATGATCGTAGCCACCAGGAAACAATTCTATTGGCCTGGATTGAAGAAAGACATAGTTGAGTACTTACCCAAATGCATAGAATACCAACAGGTTAAAGCAGAACACCGACACCCAGTAGGATTATTACAACCTCTACCAATCTCGGAATGGAAGTGGGAAACCATTTCCATGGACTTCATCATCGGATTACCAACATCGACCAAAAAAAATGACGCCATCATGGTAGTAGTGGACAAATTGAGAAAGTCTGCCCATTTTATCCCCATCAAATCGACTTGCAAGGCAATAGATATTGCCAGCATATTCATGAAGGAGATATTCAGAATACATGGTATGCCTAAAGAGATCGTGTCTGACAGAGACATGAAATTTACTTCCAACTTTTGGAAATCCTTGATGGCTGGTCTAGAGACCAAATTACTGTTTAGCACCGCCTGTCATCCTCAAACCGATGGATAGATAGAAAGAGTGAACCAAATATTAGAAGACATGCTAAGGATGCATGTAATGCATCAACCCAAAAAGTGGGAAGATTACTTGCCACTGGTGGAATTCTCCTACAACAATGGCTATCAAGAATCCCTAAAGATGAGCCCTTTCGAAGTCCTCTATGGTAGACCATGCAATACTCCAGTCAGTTGGAGTAATCCCATGAACAAAGTTACTATCGGACCCAACATGTTGAAAGAAATGGAACAACAAGTGACTCAGATAAAACAAAATCTAAAGGTCGCTCAGAATAGACAAAAAAGTTACGTCGACCGAAAGAGAACTCCGAGAGAATTCAAGATGGGAGACCATGTATATCTCAGAGTTAGGACCAGGAAGAGTTCCTTGAGGATGGGATCTTGTGCCAAGTTGGCACCTCGATATTGTGGACCCTTTGAAGTTCTAGATAGAGTGGGACATGTATCCTATAGGTTAGCACTTCCTCCCACAGTAAAAGCACATAATGTTTTCCATGTTTCATTATTGAAGAGATATGTACATGATTCTAATCATATAATTGACTGGTCTATGATCCAGGTGGAACCGGAGGGAGAATTCCTGCCAGAACCTCAATGCATACTGGACAAAAAGGAAACCCCACTCAGGAATCGAACCATCGCATAGGTCAAGGTGTAGTGGAAACATTTTGGCCCAAATGAGGCTACGTGGGAAATGGAAGATGCCATGAAATAGGCATATCTGATTTTGTTTACTTATGAACATACACATCATATTGATAGATAGAACATCGAGGACGATGTTCCTTTAAGGGGGAGGGAATTGTAACACCCTGTTTCCCCCAGTCTATAAAAATAACTATATTGGCCAATAACTATGGCAAACTCAAAGATGTGAATGTTTGACATGACGGACCTTTGTATAAAAGGTCGATGAATGTAAATTATGTTATGAATATGTGTTGTATGACTGCTAGGAGGGGTATGTGCTAAAAGAGAACATGATGGCTAATGAGAGGTAGTGGAAGGGACTTGGAATGGTTGCGTTAACTTCCACCGAGCCAATACTGTACTGGTTTATACTTGCTCACAAACCAAAGAAGCTCTCTGATCCTGGGATGGATTTCCTGTCAGATTGGTAGGTGGGGAGGCTCCTCAAGAGTTAATGAGGGGATGGGGGTGAACTGCCCATCCCTAATAGCCCTCAGACCTAACCATGGATGACAGAATTCATGCCACACATAACCTTGCTGATGCAGGAGCATCGCAAGGATGTGCAAACAAAGCCAGCAGTGAGGCAACGTGGAGATAAGAGACAGCTGGAAAAGCACCAAGCAAATTTTTTTGAAAATGTTTTGAAATATTAATGAAGTCATTAAGTGGAGGCATGCTTGTATTATTGTAAAAGGACCTTAAGCGAACCGCTCTCGTCCATAGTAGATAGGAGCTTTTATGTGTAATGAATGTAGGTAGATAGAATTTAATGCTTAGATTAGACAGTTAGAGTGCAAGAGGGAAACAGGATATAGACACCCTCATTACATATTTGTATTATTATTGTCAAGAGAAGAGCATAGAGAAGAGGGTAGAGAGTTGTAGTTGAAAACACCCATGTACAGAGATTTGAATTAATAGAAAGAGCTTAGATTCAAATTCATGGTGTCGTTTTTGTTCTCTTTGTATGCCTGTTGAATATTATGCTCATGGATGTTTACTTTCTATTATACATTTTCTTTATATGTTGTGTATATGATTTCATGATTTGTGTTTAAAGTCTGAGAGAGAGTAAGGGAAATGAGTTTCAATTGTTTCTCTATTTGAGCAAGAGTTCCTGCAAGGAGTGCAGTTGAATTGTCCACAAGGAGTATGTTGACAAGAGTTCAGAGTTTTATATCTGAAAGCTCAGATATGATAGATTTTGTTCTCATTTCCTCAGAAGTGCAGTTAGGCACATGAGCCGTGCAAAGTGTGTGCATAGGCCGATTAAAGTCTCAGAGTTTTCAAACCTGAGAAAGTGTTGAAGGAATACTACTGCAGGGAGTGCCCAGAGTCGAAGGACTTCAATTCTTTGAATTAATTGAAGGATTTGCCGCAAGGAGTGTGTGTAGGAGTCTTCTTTAGGACTCGGAGTTGGAGAAAGATCAGGAAGAATAGGGTCTTCGCATTTGTCGAAGAAAATATCAAGAATTTTAGTGCCTAGAAGTATTGGAAGAAGGCGTAGCGATATCGTTTCACGGGTGGACAAGTTTTGCGAAAGAACACTTGGTTCATTTCACAGAAATCGTCAAGGAGGAAATTGACGGTTAGAATCCTCCATGGAGGAGTCGTGAAGTAATCTAAGCCATCCATCAGAAGAGGACAGGTGGCAGAGATCATAGGATCTCGTAAAATCAGAGGTTCGTCGGGTGAGAGCCCAAAATTTGGGTGCTCGAAGTTGCAAAAAGCGAAGCTGCGAAGTGTCGAGGTTGCACATAAGAGATATGCGACAGAATTGCGAGGTGGGCCTAGAAAGTAGACCAGCGAACACATGTCACATATTTGGAGGAGTCAACACCCTGTTGACCTCTCGTGTCTCAGGGACTTGGGAGATAAGGGAACGAAAGTTCAAGCCTTCGACTTGCGAAGTCGTGAGTAGCGAGAACGAGAGGAGAAAAGTCAAATCTTGCCTCTCGGGGGTTCGGAAGGAAAGGTGCCAAAGGTTGAATCGTTGAACTTGCAAAGACGCAATAAGAGAAAGGTGCTTGTGCTTATCCTAGCCGGTGGTTGTGCAAGGAGGGCGCTGACAAAGGGAGAGCTGTAACCATTTCACGATATCGGGTATCGCGAGATCATAGAGGAAGAGTCGGGAGTCATGACTTGTGAACTTGTGAGATTGCTAGTTGCGAAAAAGGACCCGTGGATCGATAATTTTGCAGATTCCAGTGGGAATCAAAAGAGTCGATCTGGCTCAAGGGCATATAGAACGATCCTGTAGCGGATTGTCGACCCGAGGGCCGATAGGGTCGGCGGAATCCATCATCTAGTATCAGAGCCTAATTCTTGTTTGTATATTTCAGGATGGAAAAGCGAGAAGGAATTTCAGCCATGCCGCCGAGGAGAAGAGACAGACAAACACCCGATCCACCAGAAGATAGGGAAGTCTCAAGAGAAAGAGGTAGGCAGGTGCAGAATCCAGAAGTGGAAAGAGATCTGCATGACATTCGCGCCAGACTTGTGGACGTGGAAATAAACCAAAGGCGTAGAGATGATATTGGAGATGTCAGTGAGTCTGAAAGAGAAGATGAAGCTGGACATGGAGAAGAAGAAGTCACAGCAGAAGATGCAGCACATGAACGCTTGATTAGAGCTATTGCGAGAATGAGTGCAAGAGCCAAAATGGGCATTCCAGTTTATGAGGGAAACTTGGATGCTGAAGAGATTCTAGACTGGATTAGAGCTTTGGACACATATTTTGACTATGAAGATGTTGAAGAAGACAAGAAGGTCAAACATGCTATCACGAGACTTAAAGGACATGCAACATTGTGGTGGGATGAACTACAAGCTGATAGACGCTGCCAAGGTAAGCATAAAATCAAGAGTTGGGATAGGATGATTGCAAAGATGAAAGTGAAATTCATTCCCAGGGATTATCAAATTACTCTGTTTCGAAGAATGTAGAACTTGAGACAAAAGCTGATGACAGTGAAGGAGTACACTGAAGAGTTCTATAGGTTGAACATCAGAGCAAGTCATCGTGAAAGTAATGATGAAAAGGTTTCCAAGTACATGAATGGCCTGAGATACAAAATTCAGGATGAGATGATCATGATGACCATCCGAACGATGGAAGATGCTTATCAAATGGCTCTAAAGGCGGAAGAAAAGCTGAGCCGAAAACAAGTTCAAAGAGGCCAAGGTAGAATTCAAGCTAGGGGCAAAACAGTTGTCCAAGATAGAAGTCAGAAGCCTAAGGAAGATTGGAAGAAACCTCAACCTCAGATTGAGAGAGGTGGAAGCTTTCAAAGAAAGCAATATGTTGGGTAGTGGATGCAGTATGCTGATCAGAGAGGAGAGTATGATGATAACAACATTTTTCCTTATACTAGAGGTAGAGGAAGAGGAAGAGGTGGAGTGATAACATGCTTCATGTGCGGAAAGATTGGACACAAGTCTTATGAATGTCCAGACAAGAAGAAAGAGGAAGGAGAGACTCACATTGCTAAAGCACAAAGGCGAAATGTTGAGGCAGAGGATGTTGAAGGCGAAAGATCACTGATGATGCGAAAAACTCTTTTGACACCAAAAAAGGAGGTGGAGAGTTCGGTCCAAAGAAACAGACTTTTTTGGACTGCTTGCAAAACCAAAGACAGGAAATGCAAAGTTATTGTAGACAGTGGTAGCACGGATAATCTCGTTTCAACAGAGATGGTAGAAAAGTTGGAGCTGGAGATGATTGATCATCCAAGTCCATACAAAGTTTCATGGTTGCAAAAAGGGCATCAGGTAAATGTCACTAAGCAATGTTTAGTTGATTTTAAAATAGGAGGATATAAAGATGAAATACTCTGTGATGTTATTCCTATGGATGTTTGTCATCGATTGCTGGGTAGACCATGGCAATATGACAGGAATGTGATTCATGATAGGAGAATGAACACATACACCCTAGAGAAGAATGGGAGAAGTCACATGCTGTTGTCGATTAAGGATGAAGAGGTGAAGCCTGAAGTAAGGAACATTGTACTTCTCATGAGTGGGAAGGAACTTCTTATAGAGGTTAAGAAGAAGGAGGAACCGCAATTCATTGTGGTCAGGAAGCTGAAGATTGTTTTAACCAGTACACGGGTAGATGATTTACCAGAATAGGTTTAGGAACTGTTGGAAGAGTTCGTTGACATAGTAGTGGATGAACTACCTCGTTCGTTTCCACTGATTAGAAGTGTGAGCCATCACATTGATCTCATACCTGGAGTTAGTTTGCCAAACAAAGCAGCGTACAGATTGACGCTGTAGGAGAATGAAGAGGTCAAAAGACAAGTCTAGGATTTGTTGGACAAAGTATTGGTCAGAGAAAGCTTGAGTCTGTGTGTTGTTCCGACAGTACTCAATCCGAAGAAAGAAGGAGGCTGGAGGATGTGTACTGACTCAAGGGAAATCAACAAAATAACCATCAAGTACAGATTTCCATTGCCAAGGATGGATGATCTAATGGATTGCTTGAGTGGGGCAAATTTTTTTTCGAAGATTGACTTGAAGAGTGGTTATCATCAGATTCGCATGAGAGAAGGAGACGAATGGAAGAAAACATTCAAAAAGAATGAAGGGTTATATGAATGGCTTGTTATGTCATTTGGTTTAACAAGTGCGCTGAGTACTTTCATGAGATTGATGAATGAAGTCCTGAAGGATTTCATCGAAAAATTTGTCATTGTGTACCTTGATGACATATTGATTTTCAATAAAACAAAGGCAGAGCATCTGGAACATTTGGCTACAATGATGAAGGGGTTACAGCAGGAGAAGTTGCTGATAAATATGAAGAAATCCTCATTCATGAAGATAGAGCTCATTTATTTGGGTTTTGTTATTTCTGAAGATAAGTTGAGGATGGATCCAGATAAGGTGGAAGTGATCAAGAATTGGCCATCACCAAAGAATATCTTTGAAGTTCGAAGTTTTCATGGATTGGCTAGTTTCTACCAAAATTTCATCAGGAATTTCAGTTGAATTAGTGCACCAATGATGGACACAATGAAGAAGAGACACAAATCTTTTCACTGGACATAAGAGGCTGAAAAGAGTTTTAATTTGTTGAAAAGGAAGATCACGAAACAACCAATCTTGGTGTTGCCTGATTTCCAAAAGACATTTCAAGTGAAATACGATGCAAGTGGATTTGCAATAGGGGCAGTCTTGAGTTAAGAAGATAGGCCGATAGCATATTTCAGCGAGAAGCTGAATGAAGCAAAAGTGAAATACTCCACATATGATAAGGAATTCTATGTTATTATTTAGGCATTAAAAAAATGGAGACATTACTTAATTCCAAAGGAGATTGTCTTATACAGTGATAATCATGCATTGAAATTTGTGACTCAATAGGAGAAGTTGAATCAAAGACATGTTAAATGGGTTGAGTATATGCAAAATTTCACTTTTGTGATTAAACATATTTCTGGTACTGCTAACAAAGTTGTTGATGCTTTGAGCAGGAAGTGTTTGCTATTGCAGAAGTTCAGAGTCAAAACACTGGGTTTTAATGATCTCATGGACATGTACAGAGATTATCCATATTTTAAAGAGGTGTATGAAGCAGCTGAGAATCCAATTCTCAGAGATAGAAGCCAATGGGTAGAATACATGATCCAGGAAGGATTACTGTTTAAGAGTAATCAACTTTGTATTCCAAAATGCTCCATGAGGGAGAATTTGTTGAAGGAGAAACATAGTGGAGGATTGGTCAAACATTTCGGTCATGACAAGACATTCGCAAAGTTGAATGAATCATATTTTTTTCCAGAGATGCGAGAAGACGTCAAAATATTCATGGATAGATGCAAAATTTGCCAACATTCGAAGGGAAATAGGCAAAATGCAGGTTTTTATCAACCATTACCCATACCTGAGAGTCCGTGGGATGCAGTTAGCATGGACTTCATATTGGGGTTGCCAAGAACAAAAAGAGGTTTTGACTCAATCTTTGTGGTGGTGGATAGATTTTCCAAAATGGCACATTTCATTCCATGTCAGAAAACCAGTGACGCAACTCACATTGTGAATCTATTTTTCAAAGAAGTCATTCGACTTCATGGCTTTCCAAGAAGCATAGTTTTGGATCAAGACACTAAGTTCGTAGGACACTTCTGGAGAAATTTATGGAAGAATCTAGGAACGGAATTGTTGTTTAGTTCATCTTATCATCCTCAGACGGATGGACAGACAGAAGTCGTGAACAGGAGTTTGGGAGACTTGCTGAGGAGATTGGTGACAGAACACCACAGTCAGTGGGACAACATATTACCATAGGCGGAGTTTTCTTATAACGACTCGCTTAATAGGAGCACAGGACAGATTCCATTTCAGATTTTCTATGGCATGCATCCAAGAGGAGTTTCTAAGCTGAGAGATTCATAACAGACTGCGACTAGGAGCACTAGTGCAGAAGATTTCGCAGAGGCAATGAAGGAGCTTCATAGCCAGGTGAAGGAGCGATTGCAACATTCAAGCCAAGAATATAAATGCAGGGCAGATCAATGCAAGAGACAACTTCAATTTGAGGTTGGCGATTTGATCCTTGCACATTTGAGGAAGGAAAGGTTCCCGAGGGGAACATATCATAAACTAAAGATGAAGAAAATCGGACCCTGTAAGGTCTTGAAGAAATTTGGGATGAATGCATATGAGATTGAATTACCCAATGGGATCGGAATTTCTTTGATATTCGATGTCTCAAATTTGTACCCTTATAAAGATAAGGAAGCAGAAGCAGGAAATGAACAGCCAGAGGTTCAATGGACAAAACAAATGCCAGTTGCAGAAAAGCCACAGATGGAGCGCATACTGGACAAAAGAGTTGGTAAGAGGACCAGGCGAAAAGAATACTTTGAATACTTGGTCAAGTGGAAGAGCCATCCAGTTGAAGATGCCAACTAGGAGAATGAAGCTGAAATACAGAAGCATGGGCAGACCATGCGCGAGCTCATGGACAAGAGCCCATGAAAATTTTCAAGCAGGGAGTATAATGCAGGAGCATCGCAAGGACGTGCAAACATAGCCAACATCGAGCCAATGTGGAGATAAGAGATAGCTGGAATAGCACCGAGCACATTTTTTTGAAAATGTTTTGAAATATTAATGAAGTCATTAAGTGGAGGCATGCTTGTATTATTGTAAAAGGACCTTGAGCGAACCGCTCTCGTCCATAGTAGATAGGAGCTTTTATGTGTAATGAATGTAGGTAGATAGAATTTAATGCTTAGATTAGACAGTTAGAGCGCAAGAGGGAAACGTGATATAGACACCCTCATTTCATAGTTGTATTATTATTGTCAAGAGAAGATCATAGAGAAGAGAGCAGAGAGTTGTAGTTGAAAACACCCATGTACAAAGATTTGAATTAATAGAAAGAGCTTCGATTCAAATTCATGGTGTCATATTTGTTCTCTGTGTATGCCTGTTGAATATTATGCTCATGGATGTTTACTTTCTGTTATGCATTTTCTTTATATGTTGTGTGTATGATTTCATGCTTTGTGTTTAAAGTCTAAGAGAGAGTAAGGGAAATGAGTTTCAATTGTTTTTCTATCTGAGCAAGAGTTCCTGCAAGGAGTGCAGTTGAATTGTCTGCAAGGAGTGCGTTGACAAAAGTTCAGAGTTTTATATCTAAAAGCTCAGATAGGATAGATTTTGTTCTCATTTCCTTAGAAGTGCAGTCATGCACAGGAGCCATGCAAAGTGTGTGCATAGGCCGAGTAAAGTCTCAGAGTTTGCGAACTTTAGAAAGTGTTGAAGGACTACTACTGTAGGGAGTGCACAGAGTCAAAGGACTTCAATTCTTTGAAGTAATTGAAGGATTTGCCGCAAGGAGTGCGTGCAGGAGTCTTCTTTAAGACTCGGAGTTGGAAAAAGATCACGAAGGATAGGGTCTTCATAGTTGTTGAAGAAAATATCAGTAATTTTAGTGCTTCAAAGTATTGGAAGAAGGCACAACGATATCGTTTTGTGGGTGGACAAGTTTTGTGAAAGAACACCTGGTTCATTTCGCAGAAATCATCAAGGAAGAAATTGACGGTTAGAATGCTCTGTGGAGGATTTGCGAAGTAATATAAGCCGTCCATCAGAAGAGGACAGGTGGCAGAGATCAGAGGATCTCGCAAACTCAGAGGTTCATCGGGTGAGAGCCCAAAATTTGGGTGCTCGAAGTTGCGAGAAGCGAAGCCGCGAAGTGTCAAGGTTGCACATAAGAGATACATGACAGAATCGCGAGGTGGGCCTGAAAATTAGACCAGCAAACACATGCCACATATTTGGAGAAGTCAACACCCCGTTGACCGCTCGTGTCTCGGGGACTCGAGAGATAAGGGAATGAAAGTTTGAGCCTTCGAATCGCAAAGTCATGAGTAGCGAGAACGAGAGGAGAAAAGTCAAATCTCGCCTCTCGGGGGTTCGGAAGGAAAGGTGCCAAAGGTTGAATCATTGAAGTCGCGAAGATGCGAGAGGAAAAAGTTCCTAATGCTTAGCCTAGCTGGCAGTCGCGCAAGGAGGGCACTGAAAAAGGGAGAGCTGTAACCATTTCACGATCTCAGGTATTGCAATATCGTAGAGGAAGAGTCGAGAGTCATGACTCGCGAACTCGTGAGATTGCGATTTGTGAAAAAGGACCTGTGGATCGATAATTTTGCAGATTCTAGTGGGAATCAAAAGAGTCGATCTGGCTCAAGGGCATATAGAACAATCCTATAGTAGATTGTCGACCCGAGGGCTGATAGGGTCAGCAGACTGCATCACTTCCAGATAGAAATTGGCAAGAGAGGAAATGTGGTGAGAGAGGGAGAGCAGTGTTCACGATGGGGATCATGAAAGAGACTGGAGAAACCCTGGAAACACAGGGAGTTCTGAATACCAGGAGAAGGAGAGTAACCTTCATCCTGGATTATTTTCCTGCTTTAGGAGAAGGATATTAACCTTCTTCCTTGATTTTTGTTGAGCTGGAAGTAGGAGACTGAACCTCAAAGCATCGTTGTCTAGCTCGGGGGTAGCTAGTGGTAAATCCGTTTAGAGTCACTGAGCCTATGGTTGGGTGGAAACAAGCACCCCTCTCAGTAGTTGCATCATGCCTGGTAGATCTAATAAGTGTTTTATACCTTGTATTTCAAACTAAATATCATGAATACATGCTTATGTTATATGCCCATAATAATTTAAGTGTAGAATGATTTCTTGGTGTGTTAGACTAGAAATAAGGGATGCCTATGTATGCTTACATGTCATAATCGGTTTCTGTACAAAGGATTAAGGTTGGGGCATGAATTCACTCCACTGAGAATCGTCTTGTTTGATTAACTCTCATAATGTTCTGGGAAGGAGAAGTTGAATTTCATGATTCAAGCTCAGAAGTTATAGAGAGCCCAATTATAGAAAGAGAGAATACCCTATCATTTGGTAGACGAACGGTCAGAATCCTTTCGAGAATACCTTAGATATGTTGAGACGGATGGATCTAGAGAATGAGCACATGAATTAATACCTCGACCCTTTCAGCCTTCGCATGTAGCGATGGGATCCCGGACCATAAATCCAAGGATCTGACGGAACCCTATTGACTGTCGATCTTAGCCTTTGTATAGGTAGGAGAGTAGCATTTCGCTGACTCGCGACTTGGAGTGGTCAAGGGTAGGGCTGCATGAACTCATGATTTGCAAGATCGCGACGTGATCGTGACCATTGAATCCAAGGCATGGGAGAACCATTGCATCATAAATTTCATGGTTATCGCCTATCTGGGGTTTGAAACTTGAGGGAGTTTCTTTTCAATTGTAGAAGTCACAAAGTGCCGAGCACCGAGGGCTCGTGCAAACACATGACCCATCCTTAAGTGGGGACCACGTGGTTGACAGGTGGCGTAACCACAAGAGCCCAGAGAAAGGTGTGAACAGGTGACAATTGATGGACACATGTCGCCTAGGAGGGAGTCAACCCATTGTTGACTTATCGTATCTCAGGAACTCGCAAAGGAGGAGCATGAGGGCTCAACACTCCAACTCACGAAGTCATGATATGCGAGTAGCACTAGTATTTAGCCTAGGAAGTGGGTAACCAGTGGTGGACATGTGTCACACTGGGAAAGAGTCAACCCATTGTTGACTTAACGTGCCTAAGAGTTTCGCAGGATGAAGAAGCTACACCTTGATGGCTAAACCTGCAAAATGTTGAAAGCTGAGGTCTCATGCGACAGGCGGTGGCGACACAGATCATGAGTAGAGTATAGTGGGGTTGACAAGCGGCGTGTGTGCGTCGCTTTGGCAGAGTCCATGCAACATTGACCTCTTGCGTCTCTGGGATTCATGAAGGAGGAGTACAAGAGATCAACACCTCAACTAGTGAGGTTGCGAGTGGTGCTAGTGGTTGGCCTAGTCTACGGTTACATGTAGCAAGCGCTAGTGAGGAGGGAGCCATACCCATATAGCATCTCGGGTATCAATGTTTGGAGAAAGGGGAGTCGAGAGTCTTGATTCCCGACTTGCGAGTTGCGAAAGGCACCTGCGCTAAGGCCAAATTGTGGTCATTTGGAGGAGGATAAGGAAAGAGAGGGTCTGCACTAGGCCCCATAGAAGTCTCGAGGATTCTATTCCTCAAAGAAAAAGATGAAAAATCTAAGTTGTTGTAGTGGGTGTGTGACAACTTTCTCCCGGAATACTTTCACCTGGAGTTCGTGATATATTGACGCATGTCTCCCGTAGATCGACAACTACAATTCACTTCAGCTATTCAGGCTTGGGGAGGTTCGACTCTTGCACACTCGCTTTCTCCCGAACCGTTTTCACCAGAAGTTGATGCCTATCTCCGTTAGATTGACGAATGTGAATTGATTCAACTCTTCGGGCTTCAAGAATTTCAACTCCTGCACACTCACCCTTTGAAAATTTTCACCTGAAGTCCCTGATCGATTGACACATACCTCCTAGTGACCAATGGTCAGGATCTACTTTGGCTCTTTGGTGATTTCGTCTCTTCCTCATCTACGAACTTCTGAATTTTTTCCACTCCGTAGTGCTAGATCTTGTACCACTTGTCCCTCTTGATGATGAACAATCCCTAATCACTTCGGGACTTCGGAACTTCGGCAGTCCTCTCTCCTGTATGCACCAAGAGACTTAAAACTCGTTCACTTTTCCCAGATCCAACAATGTGGAACGATCCTGCTCCCTCCTGGATGGATCTTCACCGATAACTCATGAAATCTTCAGAGCTTCACTCCTTTGAATATTTCTCTTCATTATCCCTTCTGATCTTGATTCCTTTGAGTATTTTGATCTCCCACGCCCTCCTTGCATTTCTGGGATCTCAACAAACTCATATCGAAGGATTTATTCAAAAGAAACTCTTCTCGCACTCCTTGCACTTCTTTGTCCTGGTTCTTCGACACATAGTCGCTCCTTGATTTTGTGCACTCATTGCACTTGGTATAAGTTCTCATCGTTCCTTTATGAACTCCTCCGAGTCAATTTAAGACCCTATCGACGCACTCCTTGAGTATGAGATGCACTCCTTGCATATGAATTCTTAGAACATATACAATTGAAACTTATCTAGTTCGTCACAAATTCATATGATCAACCATAGACAATCATACATAAACAAAATGAACTAAAACACATACAAAATATATCATTCACTCAATCACACATCAAAATGAACACTGTCTAAGGAATTGGAACAATTTTGTTTGTTCTATTCATCCATAAAATAAATTACCTAGTATTACAATTCTTCACTATACCATTTCTACTCTCTTCTACTCTGCTCTCTACTCTAATACAATACAACAACAAATATATCTAAGGAGTGGCTCCTCTAGTGCTTCTCCTTCTTGTATGAAACTTATCCTATTAGTTTCTAGTTGTTACCTACTTTTCCTATTACAATAACTATGATTTATTACCAGATAAGGGCATCCACTCTCTATATGCAACTTCTTATATTCATACAAGACTTTAGAAACAAGATATATTTCAAAATATTGGTTCCAAAATATCTGAAAAACTCGTTATTTTTCTAAGTTAAATGTTGATTTGAAATTCTATCATGCTAAGATGTCATATCCTTGCCTCCACGCTTGCTTCTTTGACTTTGAAGGAGATGCCTTTGCATCATACTCCTCTAGCTAAAATATTCATGGGCTTCTGTCCATGACCTCTTACACTATTTTTCCATGCTTCAAAATAGCAGGTTCAGTTACCCAACTTGAATCTTCCACTAGATGATCTTTCCACTTCACTAAGTATTCAGGCTATGTCTTCCTCCTGGTATTATTTTGAACTCTTTATTCTATGATTCTCTCCATCTGAGGTTTTTTGGATGTGGAAATTTGTTCTTCCCACTGAACTTCTTTCTGATAATTTGATTCTCCTGCATCATCTATCCTGTAAGGATGCAGGTCTGCAACATTGAATATCGATGATATCCCAATATTGTTTGGAAACCCAATTTCATAAGCATTGGCTGCAAATTTTCTGAGAATCCTGCATGGTCCTATCTTCTTCATATTCAACTTGTTATATGTTCCCCTCAGAAACCCTTTCTTTTCTCAAATGAGCTAAAACTTAATATCCTACTTTGAATTGAACTTCTCTCCTCTTCTTATCAACTTTGTTCTTATATTTCAGGTTGTTGTCCTGTAGTTGCTCTCTGACTCTGTCATGGAGTTTCTGCATTTTTGTTGAAAAATATTTTGCCCCAACACTTCTGAATTCATCTTGATTGAGATATCTCAACTCTGTAGTCCCTCTTGGTTGTATACCATACACAATTTCAAATGGAATTTTTCCAGTGCTCCTGTTCACTAAATTGTTAAATGCAATTTTTTCTTTTGCCAGAATATGATCCCATTGACAACCTTTCTTAGTGACTAAACTTCTTGACAAGTTTCCCAGACTCTTGTTTACTAATTCAGTATGTCCATATGTCTTAGGGAGATTTCCTGAACTAAAGGAAAATTTTGTCCCCAGCCTCTTCCATAGAGTTCTCCAAAAGTTTCTTACAAATTTTGTGTCTCTATCTGAGACTATGCTCCTAGGAAATTCATGTAGTCTCACCACTTCTCTGGAAAAGAAATTGGCTATGTGTGTAGCATCATTTGTTTTCTGGCATGGTATGAAATGTGCCATCTTTGAAAATCTATCCACCACAAAAAATATAGAATCACTCCCTTTCCGGGTTCTAGGCAATCCCAATACAAAATCCATAGTGATTGCATCCCATGGCCTTTCTGCAATTGGTAATGGCTGATACAAACCAGGGTTATGTTGTCTTCCTTTTTCATATTGGAAACTTATGCATTTGTTCACAAAAATTTTCACCTTTTCCCTCATGCTTGGCCAATAGTATGAATTTCTCAACTATGCAAATGTCTTATCCTGACCAAAATGTCCAACTAAACCTCCACTATGTTTCTCTTTTAGCGGGTTATCTCTCCTTGATAATATTGGTATGCATAGTTCACTCCCTTTGAACAATAATCCATCCTCGATCAAATATTTTTTCCATGGGCTTCTGTCTCCCAACAAAGGATTCTTACATGCCTCATAAGCCTCCTTAAAATCTGGATCTTCTTGATACATTTCCTTGAGGTGTTCAAACCCTAAGGTCTCTACTTGGAATTCATGTACAATTAAACTCCTCCTTCTCAAAGCATCTGCAACTTTGTTATCATTTCCAACAATATGTTTAATAACAAAAGTAAAATTTTTCATAAATTCTATTCATTTAGCATGTCTCCGATTCAATTGTTCTTGCATAGTAATAAACTGCAAAGCTTGATTATCATTGTAAAAGACAAATTCTTTAGGAATTAGATAGTGCCTCCACTTCTTTAAATCTTGAATCACTACACAAAATTCTTTGTCATATGTGGAATACTTCTTCTTGGTGTCATTCAACTTCTCACTGAAATAAGCAACTAGCCTATTATCCCGACTCAAGACTGCTCCAATAGCTACTCCACTTGCATCACATCTCACTTGAAATGTTTTTCCAAAATATGGTAAGACCAAAACTGGTTGTTCTATGATCTTCTCTTTCAACACTTTGAAACTTTTTTCATCTTCCTCTGTCCAATTAAAATACTTTTTTTTCTTCTTCACAGTGTCCAACATGGGTGTACATATACCACTAAAATTTCTGATAAACTTTCTATAAAAACTTGCTAACCCATGAAAACTTCTCACCTCAAATATTCTTCTTGGAGATGGCCATTCTTTTATTTCTCTCACCTTTTTTGGATCCATCTTCAATTCATTTGAAGAGATCACAAAACCCAAGTATATGAGTTATTTCTTCATAAAAGAGATTTTCTTCAGATTTATCAACAATTTTTCTTGTTGCAATCTTCTCATCACTAATGTCAAATGTTTTAAGTGTTCTCCCTCTATCTTACTGAAGATTAGTATGTCATCCAGATATACTATGACAAATTTGCCTAGGAAGTCTTTCAATACTTCATTCATTAATCTCATAAATGTTCTTGGGGCATTTGTCAACCCAAATGGCATGACCAACCATTCAAACAAACCTTCATTTGTCTTGAATTTTGTCTTCCATTCATCTCCCTCTCGCATCTTTATTTCATGATATCCACTCTTCAAGTCTATCTTATAAAAATAGTTTGCTCCACCCAAACAATCCATCAAATCATCCATCCTAGGTAAAGGGAATCTATACCTAATGGTGATCTTATTGATGGCTCTAAAATCTGTACACATTCTCCATCCTCCATCCTTCTTTGGACTCAAAACAGTTGGTACTGCACATGAGCTTTGGATTTCCCTGACTAAACCTTTATCCAACAACTTTTAGACTTCATTTTTGACTTCCTCATTCTCTCTAGATGTCAACCTATAAGATTCTTTGTTTGGTAAACTAGCTTCTGGAATAAAGTCAATACGATGGCTTATACTCCTAATGGGTGGAAATGTGTGAGGTAAATCATCCACTACAATGTCAACAAAGGTTTCTAACAATTCCTGGATTTCTTTAGGTAAATCCTCCACATAATTATTTGTAAGGATAACTCTTGGCTTCCTCACTATAGAAAACTGCATCTCCTACTCCTTCTTGACTTCATTCAAGAGTTCCCTCCCACTCATGAGAAGTATACTTGAACTAGCTTCCCTCTTTTTCTCTTTGTCCTCTATTGGTAACAACATATGTGTCCTACCATTTTTATCTAAGGTATAATTATTTTTCCTCCCATCATGAATAACTTTTCTGTCAAACTACCATGGTCTCCCCAATAAAATATGGCATACATACATAGGAATTACATCACATAATATTTCATCCCTATAACCTTCTGTTTTAAATTCAACCTGGCATTGTTGACTTACCATTACTTGATTTCCCTTCTACAGCCATGATACATTGTATGGGTTTGGATGTGCATTTGTCTTCAGCTCCAGTTTCTCCACCATTTTTGTGGATACTAGATTGTCAGTGGTCCCACTGTCTATGATCAACTTGCAAACTATGTCTTTCATTTTGCAAGTAGTTTTGAATAGATATGTCTGCTGAACTGGTTCCTCTACCTCCTTCTCTGGTTTAAGAAGAACTTTCCTCATCATGAGGTTCTTTCATCCTTCTTCTTATTCTACTTCCACATGCTTCTGTGCTTCTCCTCCTCTAGTGTATTTCTTATTCTCTAGGCATTCCCAAGAGATGTGCCCTGTATTTCCATAGGCATAACATCTTATTTCACCTCATCTGGCTCTTCCTCTTCCTCTAGGAAAAGAGCTTCTTCCTCCATGTTGTCCTTCCTTAGAAATTTCACCTTTCTCAGGGTGACTATGTTGCTTTCCAGCTTCATGCTTTGGTTTCTGGAATTTCTCTTTGTTGGTTCCCTTACCTCTACTTGAATTTCCTCCTCTGTTTCATTGGTTTTGTTTTCTAGCCAATTTCTCTTCAGCTTTCAAGGATGCTTGATAAGCATCCTTGACTTTACTAAAAGACATCATGTTGATCTCCTCTTTTATTTCATATCTTAGTCCACTGATATACCTAACTTGTTTTTCATCATCATTCTTTTTCTGCCCAGCCCTGATGTTCAGTCTGTAAAATTCCTGAGTGTACTCCTTCACTGATAAGCTTTTCTGTCTCAGGTTATGCAATCTCCTAAACATATTGATTTGATAGTCCTTTGGGATAAATTTTTCTTTTAACTTAGCTACCATCCTATCCTAGCTTTTAATTTTTGCTTTCCCTTGCATCTGCGATTGGCTTGCAATTCGTCCCACCATAGTGTTGCATGACCCTTCAGTATTTTCACTGCATGCTTCACCATATTCTCTTCTTCGATATCTTCATAATCAAAGTACTTTTCCATAGCACGTACCCAATCCAACAATTCTTTAACTTCTAAATTGCCTTCATATATTGGTACCTATATTTTTTCTCTGGCTCTTATTCTTGAAACAACTTTCAATAAGCGGTCTTCTGGAACATCCTCAGCTACATTTTCTTCGACCTCTATCTCTTTGCTTTCAACTTCACTGATATCTCCAGTTTCTAGTGCTCTCATCTACGTTGTTTCCATGACGTCCAGTATCATTCTGAGTCACCTCATTTCTTCTTGCATTTTTGTATTCTCTCTACGTCTTTTAGGTGGCATGATTCCACTTCCTCTCCTTCTGATGTCTATAAACATAATCAACTATTGATACCATTGATGAGATCAATTTATCTCCTTTCTCCTTTGTCTGTTGTCTACAAACAAATTCAATATCTCTGATACCACTTGATGCATCCCCCCTACTCTCCCTCAGGATACGCGACCTCTCGGTCAAGGATCTTCGATTCTTCGAGCCAAATCATCTCTCTAAAACCTTAATGGTCTCACTTGTGATTAAACACGGTCCCTTTTGAATTTTGGTGCAAGTCCCATGATACCCGCAACCTCTTCCTTCACGCTTCTAAAATATCAAGTCTTAGGTGCTAGCTCCTTTTCCATTAGCCCTTTTCTGCATGTGACATTGGTCTATGTCCTCACTTAAGTACGTGATTGCAGGGTGACTAAGAGTGGTTTAAGACCACGCTGCTTTTCTCCCTGCAATTCACTACCAATCACCACATGTCCCTTTGGCAATAATGTGGTTTCGATTGCGGCTAGCGCGCATATTTTTAAAGTCTGAGCACTTTTTGTCCACGCAATTAAGCATGACCATTGATCCTGTGATCTTAGTCGGTGCCTCTTGATCGACATATGAGATCTTCCTCCTTTCCTTCCTTCTCTCCCAAGCACACTCTCCTAGATTTCCATGATCTATCGATGTGTGTCCCTTTGAAATCAATGGTCATGATTTTCTTCGACAATTCGGGCTTCGAGTGTTTCAAACTCTCTGCCCTCACTTTCTCCTAGAATACTTTCACAAGGAGTTTGTGATCTATCGACGCATGTCTCCCACAGATCGACGACTACGATTCACTTCGGTTATTAGGGCTTCGGGACGTTCGACTTGGGGTTAATGAAATATTTTCTTGGCATTGAAGTCACACAAAATGAGAAAGGAATTTTCGTTTTCCAAAGTAAATATGAAAAAAATGTTTTAAAAAGGTTTAGAATGATAAATTGCAGTCCAGTTTCTACACATGTGGTAATTGGCACAAAACTAAGTAGAGAGAAAAATGAGATGGATTTTGATTCAACCATATTCAGAAAATTGGTTGGAAGTTTGATGTATCTCACAGCGACTAGGCCAGATATAATGTATAGATTTTTTTTCTGCCTATTTTAAATTTGTGTAATTGGTTTGATTTAATTATGATTTCTAGGTTATCTAATCCTTTTGAAATTGGTTTCATTCAATTATGATTTCTAGGTTCTCAAATCTATTATGATTTTGAGGTTATCTAATTCATATGATTTTGAGGTTAGGATACATTTCAATCACAAGCAAGAGAGAAATATTATTGTTTCTATAGGGTGAAATCATGAAGATGGGTTACACTTTTGCTTGTTTTATGAGAAAAAAAACTGTATTTTCACAATCTAATCAACTTCCGACATACAAAAGTATTTTTTTTATTTAGAATTTCAGTTTACAGTAAAAACAAAACTTGTGAAGAATTGTGTTAGCTTTCAAATGACTATTTTTCAATTTTTTTTTATCAC
>JZKD02S1673063.1:883530-899790 GCA_000966675.3 Picea glauca | reverse complement strand
AAACAACTTTAAACACAAAAATATAAAAAATAATAAATTTTTCATTCTAGTGGTTTGATTGAAAAAAAGTAATAATTAAATTTTATATAAAAGGAAAAGGAAGAAATAAATTCCAAGGTGGTTAAACTAATGGAAGATACAGTAATAATGATTGACATGTAAACATTTAATGACTGGTGAATTATGTCATTACAATCTCTTAAAACTTTAATTTATTTTTTATTTAAAAAAGTTAAAATAGCAACAATAACTATAAGCAAAAGTAGGTGAAAGAAAAACCAAATTGCATGTGTTATAATAGCTAGAAATAAACTGTAATAGTGATTAACATGATAGCATAAAAATCATATCCATGTAAAAAAGTATAACTTTTATTCTTTCTAATTTCAAAAATAAAATTAAAAACAAATACCATTTAAAATGCTAAGAAATGGGTTATCTGTTTAAGGAACTAAAATGCATAGCAGAGGCTGGTTAAACAAATCATATATGCATATTAGTTGAGGAATGAGTTAATATAGATGGCGTTAAAAAAATGTTCATAAGTAATATTTAAACACCTACAGGGACGGGGGAGGGATCATCTCCAACAGGTGGGCACGTACAACTCCTTCCTAGTCACTTACAAAAGGTCACGTAGAACATGTGGGTACGTACTAATCTCCATAGACTAGAGCTTCATTAATGCACCACCGACATAGGTTCATGCTGCACTTAGTAGAGCTTCCAAGTGAATAGAGTTTCATGTTTACATGGAAACACTGGAAAGTGAGTACCACAAGATACATTGAATGAGCGGTCTGAAGCATTGACCTATACTATGAGGAGGTCAAAAGGTTGAAAAATGAAAGTTTTAATCGACAGCAAAATGCCTCCCAAGGGCGTACAAGGTTAGGTTCCTCCTCTTTGTGGAGGGGCCCTGGATGCCCACTGGATTACCCAGATAGTATAAGACCTCTTTCCGGCTCAGTAGAGCCATTGTGGAGGTTACAAGGTCCGTGGAGGTTGGTTTTGGGGGTTGAATTTATGGGTAGGACCAAAGGGACAACACCCTTGAGGCACGCTAAATGAGCACTAACGATTTTAGATGACCAGGGTTAGAATAGGGTTAGAATAGCTACGGTAATAAACAATTAAAACAGTCCAAACACTAAATAGGTATCTTAAGCTACGGTAATAAACACTTAAAACAGGTATCTTAAGCTACGGTATCTTAAGCTAAAACATTCCAAACACTTAAAACAGTCCAAACATACATTTAAAACAAAATAGGTATCTTAAGCTACGGTAATAAACACTACGGTATCTTAAGCTCCGGTAATAAACACCTAAATAGGTATCTTAAGCTATGTTAATAAACACAATATCTTAAGCTACGGTACCTTAAGCTATGGTAATAAACACGATGATTCGATGGAGAAAAACTAAATAGGTATCTTAAGCTACGCTAATAAACACTTAAAACAGTCCAAACATACATTTTAAACAAATTTACATTAAAAAAAACTATTTTAAACATACAAGAAACTTACCAATCCCCGACGCTCACGACCTCTCGACGACCCTGGCGACCTCTGCCTCACGTCCGTTGCGCTCGTGACCTCCCGGCGATCTCCGCCTCACGTCCTCTGCGCTCGGGACCTCCCGGTGACCTCCTCACGACAACAAGTTCACACAGCAAACGACAACACAGACGCTCACGTTCGTGCGCTCAGCGAGCTCCCAGCGACATCCTCATGACAACGAATACACAGATTTGCGCTCGCGACGACGAATACACACAGCAATCGACTACTCACAGAGGCATACGACAACAAATTTTTGTAAAACATTGCAAAATCGATGTGTGGCTAATATATAAACCATCTTTCAGCTAAAAGATAGTTCGGACGAACTATTTTTCAGTCGAACAATGTTTCGGCCGAACTATCTTTCGACCGAAAACATATTGTCGGAAAGAAAATATCCAGCCGACCAAATTTGTACACGCAAATCGAGGGGGTGGTTATTGCACTGTTCCATTTGACGTTTATTTTTTCGGCCGAAAAATATTATTAGTTTGGCCGAAAAAATGTTTTTCTAAATTTTGGAGACTTGATTGTCACGAAAGTGTAACCCACCTTCATGATTTCACGCTCTAACATATTGGACTAGGAAGAAGTATGACTCGACAAACCTCAATTTCTTTAAAATCTCTCGATTTGATTGGCTTTTATTATGATATCCAGGTTTTAGGTTTTTCATCCATGTCTGCCGACCATTGAAGGCATTGAAGGTAGGGCGACCGTAAACCTTCTTTCAATGGTTGACCCACATGCATGCATTCACTATCTTCTTAAATTTTCCAGTTTAGGTTCTTAGCTATGCAACTACGTAAATTACATGTCCTCTATTGAATGCAAAAATATGATTACTGTTTAGAGAGATTCCTTTTGCAGTCTCCTATTATGGGACAATTTTGTGGAGGCATTAGAATTTTGTGGCTCTAATGTTTGATATTTATGGCCTTGAACTACAATCAAGCTTTTCTTATGGCGTTGAACTACAATCAAGCCTTTTTTATGGACTTTAACTGCAATCAAGCATTTTGTATCTTGATTGCATAAGCATGAGAAAAGATAAACAATCTAAATTGGATTAGTCATAAGAACCATGCTAATTGGTCTAGCGAAAAGAGGAGACATGCATTTCAATCTCAAATTCTTACACTCCACTCTTTGCAATCTTTCTCCCAAGAAATATTTTTAATTTTAAATAATATGTTGATATTGTTATATATTTACAAATTCATTTAACGTTTAAGCATGATTGCAATGACTAGATACTACCGTGCAATGTTTCCCAACATCGAACATTTCCAGACATCGCAATGTGAAGAACATTTCCCAACGTCAACCACATTTCTGATGAACATTTCCCAACATCATAATGTGACTAGCATTTCTCAATGTCACATTGTGATGAACATTTCTCAATGTCACAATGTCACAAACATTTCCCAATGTGGGACTGTCATGAACATTTCCCAACATCACAATGTCATACACATTTTCCAACGTTGCATTATGATAACAATCTCTCGATATCACATGAACATAGATTTTCCCATTTTCATAAACATTTCCAATTGTTGCAATGCGACGAAATATCTCCCAACATCACATTGTGACGAACATTTTCAATACACACACGCCACCTATAGTTGTGGTCTTCTATGATTAAATTCAACCATAGTCAACCATAGTCATAATCATGGTCAACCTTGGTATTTTTCCAAAGAGAAATAACATAACAACCTTGGTATTTTTCCAAAGGGAAATAACATAACAGTTTCTTGCTATTGAATTTTGAATCAAAGGAAACTTTCCAATACATATAAGCTCCAATCCATTACAATAATACTCATTATGAATTCATCATGCCATTTATAGGAATTGAACCTGGGTGAGGAGGATAACAATCATTCCTAGCAACCATCAAAACTAAACTTAATTGACATTAATATATTATTTATTGGTGTATTAATTTAATACATGTATTAATACTATAGCAACTTATTATTTATTAATGTATAATTATATTAATTATGATGTATTTATACATTATAATAATTTATAAATGCTTTATTATAATGTATTAATACTTTATTAATATATCATTACTTTATTAATGTATTATTACTTTACTAAAACATTATTTTATTAAATTTTAATGTATAAATACTTTAGCAATATATTAATTAATAATGTATAAATATATTAATTATAATATATTTAAACATTATTATAATAAGGGAATACATTATTTTAATGTACTAATTTGTGTAATATATTATAATATAACAATAGTCGCATGGCAGTGTAGTACCTGTCACGTAAGTTTTGAAGTTTGAAAATGAAAATATTAATTGGTTTTCAACGGATATTAACTACGTAGCTTGAAATTGATATTTGTATCATTTGGATTTGGATCTAAAACATTACATAGTATCCGCATCTAAGTTAGTATATTTATTCTTTACATATAAGTTATGCATTCCGCTTTACAACTCTTTATTGCTGGCATATGGGAACCATATGCTTGCTTAATACTCATGTAGTAACAACTACATAGGTTAACTATTGTAGATGTGTTATTGTACTATGATTTATGTATACACATACAACATTGCCTTAGGTCAAAAAGTCATGAATCTAAAAGCTTAAAATTGTATAAAAGATTTTAGGGTTAAATTGGAAAAGTAATTTTCAAATTTCATATACATTTAATGGTTACATATCTCTTCCTAAAGAGATGGACATATCTTCCCCACCTCTACAATGCATTATTGGAAGGAATTAAAATTATGTATCCATAAGTTCGAGTGGTGGATGGATACCGTGGTAACTGTAGATTCCTGGTTGACTTGCATTAAAGATGAAATGTAATGTTGTGGGATTATGGTATTCAATCATTTATTATTTTCCTATGTCAACATTCGGCCCTTAGCATAGTATTGTAAAAATTCATTAAATTATCAACATTCGGCCCTTAGCACAGTATTGTAAAAATTCATGAAATTAGCACCACTTGGATTTATGTGACAACGATCATCATGTAAATTCATGAAATTAGCACCACGTGGAATAATGTGACAACGATCATCATGTAAATTCATGAAATTAACATCACGTGGAATAATGTGACAACTAACAGAAATATAAATTATTAAAGTTTAATTATAATTTTTATATATTTCAATAAAAAAAATTGTATCCAAATACTTAAGAGTGAAAATTCAAGTAATGCGATGTCTCGCCTTTCATTGTTATTGTTATTGGTCAAATCTAGATTGATTGATGATGATGGTGAAGTATATATATAAAGTTACAACTTTCATTGTTATTGGTCAAATATAGATTGATTGATGATGAGAGTTAAGTATATATATAAAGTTACACTATTGTAAAAATATGTATAAGTGTAATAGTTCCATGGTATAACTATTTTTTATTGATAAAAGGTTATTACATAAAATATTGGAGTATTTTATTTTTATTAATGAAATTATATAATTTTTTTATAAAGATTAGTGAAAATCAATATTATTATACTAATATAAATAAATCTTCAATTACTCTTCTATTTTTTTTATTTTTTTTACTATGGGGTTAACTATATAATTTATGTCCGTTAGATTTATTAATTAAGGCTGCCAGGCAAATCACTATACAAATTAGATTTTTTTATAAGAAATAAATAAATATCATATTCTATTATTTTATTTTATCAATAATGAGTTTTATGACAAATTTTGCAATTAGTTTATTATTTAGGAATGAGTGACTACAAAATAAGAGTCTACATCCCAAATTCTATCAATATTTACATATAATAATGGAAATCACACAATAAGAGAATGCAAAAACAAACTATTACAAACATAAAAAAAATATTAAGCATATACCTTTGAAGCCTATCTTAATGGTTGGGACAATCCATATCCAATAACAGAGGAGCAATTTGAAACCAATGCTTTGGTTGGTCATCACCCTATAAGCAGCACAGCCAGGGAGGTCATCTCCCTCTCCATTGTTCATCATTTATTTTAACAAAGTAGTTTCTATCTATCCATCAACCTATGGGAAAGAAAGTGGATCGACTCGTTTAAAGAGGAACAAATGTCGGAACTAAGCGGACTTGTCGATAGAAATGATGTTCCCTGGTGTGACTTATGCATGAGCCCATCAGTTGAAATAAACAAGGTGCTTGTTCTATTCTGGAAGCCACCGATTATCTTTACAACAACATCCTTACCATATAGAGGCATGGTTTTCTTGGAGAGAGAAGGTTTTTCTTGGAAAATCTCCTTAAATTGCAATGTGAGGGCCTCCCAAACCAACCTTCATTGGGCAGATTTGATTCCTGGCGTTTTCAATTATTAAAAATTTCATGTGCTACTTATAAGTAATGGCGACTCGAGTCAATTTTGCATTAATGTATGTTCACGAGTGGAAGGTGATTGGTGTGTGTAAACTCTAACAAGCATGCATTATTGCTTCAATGGGGTTTGACATGACATTTCCTTTGTAGGTGCTCTTGTAGGCAAGCCATCTTACAATTTTTAAATAAATGATATTCATTTTGTTTTGGGGAAGGGGTGACCTTCCCGACCATTGGAGCTTAGTTAGTTTTTTGGTGTAGCTATGCTATTTCTTTTCATTTGTGTTGGAATCCTTGATTCATTGTTTGTCATTGTTGAGAGTTGATATACTCGCCAAAAAGTTTCACCTTCATTTATCTCCACAAAATATTTTTTATTTATATTTAAAAAGATAATATGACATATATCTTCATAAAAAAACTAACATTTTTCCTCATACATTTTTCCTTCAACCATCACATTGCATTGAATATATGACAGAGATAGTGTACTATATAAATTAGAGAAAATTTTAACATGCCATTATAGGGACAAATATTAGCAATTGTAGTTCACGATGATATAGATCCCACATAACTACTATATCTAAGTTATTGAATTAATATACTGAAATCATATTTCCTACCACCTATCCTGCGTTAAAGAAACAATTGTTATGAGTATTAATAGTAAGCGCATCAAAGAAGGTCTACCTCTAGCTATATAGGGTTCAAGGAAGTAAAATCACACACCTGCAACCAACTTAGTTGGTATTGGGTGCTCTCGTCCTCGCCAACTGGATTGAGCAGTGCTCTTGTCCCTGCCAGATGGATCATTCCGCGGATCTCCCTGCTACTGCAGATCATTCTGCAGGTCTCCCTGTTGCTGCGAGGATCTCATGTAGAGCTAGACACACACATATATAGAATATATAATATGACAGAGACATTGCACATCTAAGGTGGGCAGTGTAGGAACTAAATATGAGCCTAAAAAGTTGTATTGCAGTTTAAGGTGGTGTGGTGATCTGAAAGAAGGTGATGGCGGTGGTGCAGTGCTAATCAAGAAGGCAGTGATCTTATTGAACAACGCATTGCTGAAGAAGGAAGTGAGCTTCCTGAACATGACAGAGGCAGTGAGATAGTTGGCAAGGCTGACAAGATGCTAATGAATACATTGTTGCTTATTAATTAATAATCATCCAAGGTTTTTGAGCGAGGCGATCAAATCTGATATAAATAAAAAAATAAATCATTATTAATGAGCGCTGCCACCACTCCAATAATGCTTTCAAGTTTATCCAATAACATGTTAGAAAAATAAATTTTATTTATTTATTGTAATCCTAATAAAATAATTATTGAAGTTTTCCTAAGTTTAAAATTGCAAATGAGTGAAATTTTTTAGTCAAATATAGAACTAATAGTGGGTCAGCTCAAAACTCATTGCTATAGTATGTGCGCCTTTGGCATAGACTAATAATGTATTAATACATTATAATAATTTATAAATACATTATTACAATATATTAATATTTTATTAATTTATAAATAATTAATAATATTTTAATATTTTAATAATGTATTTCCTAAAAAGAGAGCTTTAGATTAGAATTATATTAAATTAAAAAGTAAATATTTTTATTCCATTATTACAAATACATAATTTATTACAAATATTTTCATTATATTTATTGAAAATATCACTATAAAACTAAGACTAAACTACAAGTAAATATTATTTCAAAAATTAGTCAAGTAAAAAAACTTAATAATACTCACTTTATGGTTGTGGATATGAAATTTTTTTAATGCATGTATGTTTCTCTTCAAGCCTAAACTAAACATGAAAGTCAAATAAATCAACCTATCCATGGCAAGCATTTTCTCCACTTTGTAGTTGATATCAACCAACCATATCATTGACTTTTATTATATTTTCATATTAGAAGAGTAGTAAAATTTTGAATAATGCTTCAAATTTACAAAGATGTTTGAAGTTTATATATGTAAAGTTTAATTTTGAAAAGATGTTAAAATTGTATATATGTATTTTCAATTTTGTTTCTCTTTTTTCAGTGGAATATTTATAGATATTAAAGTTTTAGTATTGTGCTAAATATATTCATATAATTATTAGCACAAATTAAATTAGTAATTTCAATATTGTAGTTGTTGCAATAGAAGAAACATTGTCCTCCATTGACTTTCAATTTTATTAAAATAAGATTCAATGTATCAATGTCTTTATACATTGTAATCAAAAGTATCATTATAATATAAAATATATTTTTATATATTTTTAATATATATTATTGTCACTCCCATCTTCACTTTTCTGTAAATTTGGGAAAAACGTCTACTCTCATATCCACTTTCCCACTTTTCACATAGCTATAAATATATTAACTATAATTTATTTAAGCATTATACTAATGAGTTAATACATTTCCCACTTTCACATAGGTATAAATATATTAACTATAATATATTTAAGCATTATAATAATGAGTTAATACATTATTATAAGGTATTATTTGTGTAATGTACTATTACATTATTAATGTGTCATTACTTTATTAATGTGTGAGTACTCCCCCGTATGGGGTGACATGTGGCGAAGGAGTGCCAACTGGCTTTGCATTAAGCCAGGGTTTAAATGCTGGAGGCCGTCCACTTAACACCCGCATTACGGATGTAGGACAGCCATAACAGCTCTGCGATGGGAGGACTCCTCCCCCGAGTGAGCATTTACGAGCTTGGTATGCGCAATGTTAAAGGCGGTCATGGGTATTTGCAGTATGATTATTTGTTTTTTCTTGCTCCGGTCTCGGCTCTGCTCTGCGTTTGGAGGTGCTGGAGTAGCTCCATGCTCCTTGCGCCCTGGTACACCATCCTTCCGTGGAGAATTGATGCTGGTACCTACGCTCTCAATTGGCTTCTGCCCTCATCCCAATCTGTGTGTATTCCCTGGAGAGCGCTTTGCAACATGCCGAGGAAACGAGGAACGCCTCGCCGTGGTTCTGCTTGGTACGCTCGAAAGGAGCAGCGACAGCGTATAGAGCAACTCGAACGTGCTTTGGTCATGGCTACTTCTCTGTTGAGAAAGAAGGTCCAAGCCGAGGAGAAGGCTCTGCTCTCCACCATCGTCGAAAAGGAAATTGGTCGCAGCAGTATGGAAACCGTCATGTTGGAGGGCAGCACTGAGCAATTGTACCCGGCTTGCATTATAGAAGAGGACCCGACTCTGGAGGACCTGACGCCAATGGAGGCGCCCTGCGATATAGGGCAGTCTGGCAGTGGGGAATGCAAGCTCAATTTGGGTTTGGACACCAATCCTCCTGGTTGCATTGTGGAAGAGGTTCCTTGGCCAGACCTGGAAGATGTGTTTGATGCTGGACGTGCGACGGGAAAGGCAGGGTGGCAGGATGATGTGAAGCGAACAGCGCCCGACGACGAAGGTGGTGACCTGCATGGCTTTCTCCTCCGTGAGGAGCACCTGTCCTTGGTGTTTGAGCTCCGAGGCCACATGTCTGACCTGGAGCATCGTGCCCTCATCATGGGCCAGCGACTGGACATGCTTCTCGATGCCTACTCTGGCGCTTCAGCATGGTGAAAGTGTCCCCTCTGTGCGCAGTCTTTCGCCATCCCAGTCGGCTCCACGTGGAAGCCAAATGCAGACGACAGGTCACCAATTACATAGCTTTTTCATGACTCTATGGCTATTTAGTTTTATGCTTATGTTTTATGTTTTCTTAGACTTTAGGCACTTGTCCCGGTTTCCTCCGGGCAAGACGGGTGCCACTAGTTTACAGTTGTTTTAGCTATGTACCTATGCTGGTTTCCGGTTTCCGTCAGCATTTTGGTTTACTAAGACTCTTGACTATGTACACTCTGATACAGTTTTTTGATAATATATTATAGCAGGCTCCTCCTTTTTTAAAAAAAAAAAAATGTGTGAGTACTCTATTAATATTCTATTAATGTATTATTTGAATGGAGTATAAATACTTTATTAACTTATTATTATTTTAATGTATTTTTAAATACTTTAATATTTTTTAATGTATTAGAGTTTTATTAATGTATTCTATTAATAACATTAATTAATTAATACATTACTAATTTTACATTTGTATATTACAATATATATTAATGCATTAATACTTTATTTTAGATATTATATTAATCTTTTAATTAATTATTACATTAATTAACTTTGAGTTAATCAATATATTAATATTTTATACATTATTACTTTAATTTATACATTGATACAATATTTTATGTATTAATTCATTAATGGTTTATTATTCATCTATTATGTATGTGAGTAACTATCAACAACTAACCACTTTATAAAAGTAGTTGATACACTTTAAAAATATTAATATTAATACCTTAACAATATATTAATACTTTAACAACATTAATTAATTCATCATTAATACATTAATAAAACTTTAATATATATTAATAATTTAATATGTTTCATTAATATTTAATATTTTACATTTAGTTCAATGTATGACTACTTTATTTATGTATTATTAATATATTATTTTATTTGTGTATTAAAATTTTAATATCGCACCCGGATGGGGTGACACGTAGGGATGAGGGTACAGCTGGATGCGCACTCGACCCAGGCATAAATGCCGATGGCCGCCACCCACGAGTATGTATTAACAATGGGTGATGGCCTTCGCTGCAGTTGCAGGACGGAGGGACCTTTCCCTCAAGCGATCATTTACGCCATCGACATTCTCGGGATGGCAAAGGTTAAATGTGAAAGGATGACTTCGGCTCTGGATTATTCGGTTTTCAATTCGCCTAGGCAGAGCGGGACTGCACCGGCCTCGGCTTTGTTTACTTCTTGGACGCACTGGTGTGGTCCAGCCTTCATCGTGCCTTGGCATGGTGCAAGCTCTCTGCATTTCTTTCTGACTCTAGCGGGACAGAGCTCGCCTGCCCGTGCCTCGCACCTGCATTTGCTCTCACCTTGGCTCATCCGCCTCCACCTACATTTTCTCTGCTCCATCGCCATGGTTCGCATTAGAGGCAGACCTCGCCGTGGCGCCTCTTAGGAGGCAAAGAAAGCGCAGAGGCTTCGAAAGGAGAAATTGGAGCGTGCCCTGACTCTTGCAAATTCAATTCTCAGGAAAGATTCCAGGGCGAAGAAACTGGCACGGCTTGCCATCATCGCTGAGCCCAGAGTTGGGTCCAGCCGAGACGTCACGGAGAATGTGTCGGGGGACATACAGGAAGCTGGTTTTGTGGAGGAGTTTCCCCCCTGTATAGTGGAGGAAGAATCGGTCCCGGAGGGCCAGCTGGTTATAAAGGAGACCCGTGCGAAAACACATCGGATGGAATGCAGACCCACTCCGACACTGGTAGACGACACCCCCGGTTGTATTGTAGAGGAGATACCTTGGCCTGGTGACGACAAATGCAACTGCCATAACACACAGGAGGACAAAGCAGGCACGAAGGGAGCAGAGGCAGAAGCGGAGCAAGGGAGGTTTGACGAGGGTTCTGGAGCAGCAATGGACGTGGGTGGCAGCATGCACGGTTCACTCATCCGAGAGGAGCACCTTGCACTGATATTCGACCTTCGTGGACACTTATATGATCTGGAGCATCGGGCCCTCCCCATGGGCTAGCGCATGGACATGTTCCTCGACGCTTTTTCCAACGTGCCAGCAAAGTGCAAATGCCCCCTCTGAGCGCAAGCTTTCGTCTTTCTGACTGGGACCACACGGCAGGATGGCGAGGATGACAAGTCACCAAGCATCTAGGTTTTTCATGTTTTCTTAGCTCTTAGTTTTACTATGTTGATGTTTTATGTGTACTTAGTCCATAGACATCTGTCCTGGTTTCCTCCGGGTAGGACAGATGTCAAACAACTTTTATGTTCTACAATGCTATTTGCTACTTGCCCTCTTTATATGCTGGTTTCCGATAATCGGCAGCATTTTGGGTGACACCAGACCTACTTTGATGTATACTCTGTAAAAGTTTTGTCTATCTAATATAACAGGCTCCACCACTTTTTTATTTAAAAAAAATAAAATTTAATATCGCATTTATTGTATTAATATATTTAATGTATTACATTATTATTGTATTCATATTTTTAATGTATAAATTAATAATTAATTAATTAATTAATTATTACATTACATTATTAATGTATTAATCAATATATTATAATGTAAATTAATTTTTTTTATCTATATAACATTTATATATAAATATTATATATTACATTAATAGAATATATTAATAAACCATTCATTTATATATATTAATACATTAAATTAATGTAGTATTTTATTAATCTATTAATGTATTAATACTTTAACAATATTAAAATTAATTAATAGATTTTTAATAAATTATTAATTATTTAATATATTAATATTTAATTAAATGTTTAATAATATATTAATATACATTATTACATTAATAATTAATTAATACAATGTTATTATATAGGTAGTAATATATTAATGGTTGTTCCTATGGCATGTTGGTCGTCAACTAGCAACAACCACTTTATAAAAGTGGTTGATATAAGTCGATCGATGTCATTTTCAACCTTTTCAAATTAATGGTGTCGATCGATGTATATCAACCACTTTTATAAAGTGGTTGTTGTTAGTGATAGCACTAATTCCGATATTGATCGGGGAAAAATGGAGTTGTGGGCATGTCTACAGAAGAAAAAGTTTATTATCATATTGGACGACATATGGAGACAAATCGACGTGGAAGATTTGGGCATCACATTTTTCTAGAGACAACAAAGAGCAGGGAAACTATGTGCAATGCAGTGAAAAAATACTGTGCGCCACAAGCTTCATCGTTGAACTCTCACTATTTATCATGCAGTTCACAAGCTGCACAATTTACTGTGCGTTGTGATATAACACTTAGTAGAATGATTTATGGATGCAGAATAACAAAATGTTATGCTTAGCACATAAACTCATAAATACGAAATGAAATTTGTCAACACACAAAATACTTGATATTAATAACTTTGGCGCACTCTGTGTGGTTACAAAATACAATACTGTGGTGGGCATTGGCTCAAACAACTTCTTCTGCTAACTTCACAGACATAGAGCTTGTGCTCAGACTTCTTCAACTCCTTAGCTACTGTTGTTTCTCCTTCACGACTATGTTCTCTCTACCTCTCTGCCTCTTCCCTTCATAATCTCAACTAACTAAAGAATCAGATTGATATGAGCTACAACTAAGACTTCCTCTAGAAATAAAACCGACTCAACATTAAAGACTATTATTAATTTGAATGAATCTTCATTTACTTAACTGAACTCAAGTAAGATAAAGATCAACTCCATTTATAACTCTCTTGCTTGTCGACTGACTTAGACTGAGTTTGAGTAAACATGAAAATTTGCATTTGCAGACTGTCAAGCAGATTCACTGACTAACAATTCGGATGAATGAAAAACTACTGACAAATTGACTAGCAGACAAATCGACAGAGAAGTGAAGATATCACTGACTTGTAATTACTATTTCCAACACCCCCCCTTAATTATAAGTACATGGGATTACATAAAAATTTACATCAAAAATTTGAATTTACTATCACTTATCTGTTACTATGTATACTCCCAGACTGTTGCGCATATATTGAAATGCATCTCTTGCCAAAGCCTTTATGAAAATGTCTGCAACTTGTTCTTTTGACCTGCAAAACTCTAAACAAATCTCTTTGTTATTCACCAATTCTCTGATAAAACGATACCTTGTATCAATGTTCTTAGTTTTCTTGTAAAACACACGATTCTTTGATAACACGATGGTTGAATTGTTGTCACAAAATACCGTTGTCGGTTCCTATTGTTCCTGCAATTTTTTTTTTAACATTCTTCTCATCTGAACTGCTTGAAAAGTTGCACTTGTAGCTGCAACGTACTCTCCTTCTACTGAAGAAAGAGTCACAATGGGATGCTTCCTTGATGCCCATGATACAATACCTGTTCCAAAATGAAAGGTGTACCCGAAGGTACTTTTCTTTTCATCTATGTTGCCTCCACAATCACTGTCATTGTATCCAATGACTGTGAAATCTTGTGAAATGGAGTATTTAATGCCAAAACAATTTGTTCCATTTAGATATCTCAATATCCTCTTTCCTGTCTTCTAATGTGATTTTTTTGGATTTTCTATGAACCTTGAGATTAGGCTCACTCCATACATAATATCAAGTCTTGTCGTTGTTATATACATAAGACTCCTACCAGTTTTGTAAACAGTATGGGATCCACTTTGGACCCTTTATCTTCCTTGCCCAAATTCAATCTTGTTATGATAGGTGTTGGGGCTGCTTTTGAATTTATCATATTGAATATTTTCATAATTTCATGCACATACTTAGAATGTGAGATAAATATACGAGTTTTGGACTCTTGAACTTCTATTCCCTGAAAATATTTCATTAGCCCTAAATCAATAATTTCAAATTCATTATTCATGACTGACTTGAATTCTTCTATACCAAATCACCTATAAAAATCAAATCATTTACATATAAACAAACAATTAACATGTCACCTTGATGATTTTCTTTGATGTACAATGTTGTCTCACTTTAACTTCTATGAAATTCATTAGGTGTAATGTAGTGTCCCCAAGGCCGAGCCCCGTTACAGATCATGATATATGCAATGAATTGTAAATGTGCTCTATAGGCTGGTGAGCCAAGTTTTGTATAAGCCGGAAGGATTATGTGTTTGTTAGGGCAGGAAGCCTAAGTGTTTGAGGGATAGGAACCTGTTGTTGTACTTGTATGTATGAAAAATAATCAATAAAATATAAACACCGCCAAGTGCAGACCGACCACGATGAATGAGTGAAGGGGCACTGAGCATCCACAGAGTGGGCAAGGAACTAGGGGTTGGATGGTGGGAAAGGGGATGAGTGATGAGCCTAGGGGCTTAAACCTGGAAATAATATTTTAATATTGTTTCAAAAAGATATGTGCATCATATGTTTTTATCCTAAGTCTTTTTGGAAGGACACGTGAATCCCCAAGTGGTGGGTGGAACGCGTGCTGGTGGAATGCATGCAGTTCCATGGGTGACAAGTGTCAACCCTGGTGCATGCGAATAAAACGGTCAGGGTGAGCCGTGAGAAGGGGGATTCCCATTTCCACCGGATTGTCTGAATGCGTACGGAGCTCTGAGCAGTTTGACTAACCCGAGTCCGGTAGAGAACCTTTGGGAGACCCTGTGACTCGAATGTCTGTGTCGGATTCTGAGAAATCCCCTGCGTGTAACCCTAGCCTATGAGAAGCCTGTGTTGAATTCGGGGAAGAGTCTCTATTTTCCCAGGAAAAGCTGAGCGAGCTTGTGCGTGGAACCCTGTTCAAAAATCTTGTCCGTGAGAATATCCTGTGGCTGTCGAACCAGTTCTTGGGAAGCCTATGTCTGTTTTCCCTGTGTTTGTTGTGGCACGCAGTGGTTGTATGCGCGTGGCATACTGGTCAGAGTAAGCCATTGCCGATCATGTGTATGACCTCCCTCTCCAGGTGAGGGAGGTGGTTGATGTTGGAAGGGGCAGGTTGTCAGGCTTGCGAGCAACTCTTTCCAGGTGAAAGAGTTCATTGGGAAGTGGTTTCTTCGAGAGAGTGTCCAACACCAGCTACGGGCTCTGAGACTTCCTGATCCAGCCTATTGCCGAGACCCAGAGGGGGAGGTTAGCACCGATGGACTATGCGTGTGAAGGTGTATACTCCCGGGCGGAACAGGCATGTGGGGAATGAGGGTCTGGTAGTAGTGGGCGTAAGATGTCATCTTTGGGAAGAATCCTTCCAGATATTTTTGTGTTGTCTTCTTTGTAACCTCAGCCTAGCCTAGGATTCCTTGCCTTGGGGTGGAGCTCGGTCCTAGCTCGGGGGTGACCCACTGTTGAGCTGATGAACAGTGTGGTCTAAGGCTGGGAGGTTCGTGGAAGGCCTGCACTTGGTTGGTGGATTCCACCAATGATAAAGATAAGTATCTGAATTATGCTTTGATCATGTTTTGCATGACTGAGTTGTTTATGTATCATGTTTTCTGCTGTGTATATGAATTAGTATGAAGTGTTATTGATTTTTAATTATGGCAATAATTCATATGAATACTCTGTGTAGAATGTGTTTACTTGTTTAAATGCATGTGGAGTATATATTGCACTGTATGTGTTATGTAAAAAAGTGTGTACAGATTGTTACATAGTGCGTTAAGAGCCTCGGTAGTGAAAAAGGTACACTACAATTTGGTATCAGAGCGAAGGTTTCGACATTGAGCCTAGATGGGCCAGTGGAGCAGTCTTTGGACT
>JZKD02S1673063.1:810093-853821 GCA_000966675.3 Picea glauca | reverse complement strand
ACTTTTGGCGCTTCATCTCCTAGGGTTAGGTTTTTGGATGTCTAGGGTTTTTGGCATTCTTTCTTATTGTAAAAAGGCCTTCAAAGCCTCATTGTAACCTTCTTCTTGCGAATGCGCATTGCCGTCACATCTCTTCTCAGAGATAAGCTGCCACCATTCTAGCAAGCTTGTTTCTGCTGCATTTTATAGTTTCAGCTTATTTCGTTATTGAATAGAAAACCAGTTTTACTGTATCTCTATTATTTTATGTTAATCACCTCTTAATAATCTGTATTCATTTCGTTGTACTCATAAAATCCAGATCAGTTAGCAAAGTGATAGTTATCACAGTTGGGCAGACAAGGATGCCTATATAAGATTACAACTAACAAAATTTGGTTGCGATGGAAAATAACACTCACAATACATGTGTGTGTGTGTGTGTGTGTGCGGAAAAAAATACTAACAATAAATGTGTGTGTGTGTGGAAATAAACACTAACAATATGTGTGTGTGTGTGTGTGTGCACGAGCATGCACGCATACACACTTAAAGAATAGGAAAAGTGTAGCCACGACACTAATAAGAACAAAGGAAATCTACACATTAAACTTTGCAATAAATGCAAATTTGGAATAGCTTAAACATTTTATCTTCCCATAGAATATGAAACACCACCTTATTTAAAATAAAAGAAAATAAAAAACCAAGTTAGACTATGATCTAGTTGTACTATTTTTTATTACGCTCCCTTTATAGCTAACATCCAATCAATAAATGCTCCCACACAACCAAAAACTACAAATACATCTAATTATCAATGGAGACATTACCAACAAAAGTGAACTCTATGCATGTACTCCTCTACTTAGAACCCATATATTTGATCCACGATAGGATTTCCATCTTTTGCAATGGTGGAAGATAATAATTACAATTTGGCCATGCCTAAAAACCTAACCTATTCAAAACCTTTGGGCACCCAAATTGTTCTCATTCTTCAAAGAAGATTGTAATCACCTTTCTAAATATGCATTGTTGATTCCTATCATTCTTCATTCTTTGATCTTCCTCAAAAGGGATTTTTATTACCGTAGGTCTTATTACCCCCTTAGGGTTAACAACTTTTTGGATACCCTATCAAGGGTGTCATCTTCCTTCATGCATGAGGTGTCAAGCTTATCTTCGACTGATCTAGACATAGTTCCTCTTGATCTCCATGAGATATATGAACATGCTAGCTTTGTTGTGGTGTAGCTTATTTTCATCCTGTCTCCTCAGATGAAAGATGTGTTGTGGTATGGTATGGTATGGTTTTAGTATTCTTCATTTGAAATTCCATGTATCATTACCTATTTGGACATGATGATATAAATTGCTAGCTTGTCGTAAAGCGATAAGCACCTAACCATTATCTACTGGCATTTCATAACATTACATGGTTTTATTACTTTCCTTGTAGTACTTTAAACAAAGTTATCGACTTAATGAGAACTGTGACCTCAAAACAAGAACTCTAGCCCTTAAAGTCCATATTTTTGCATAAAAAACATGAAAATCAACCCCCAAATCAAAAAGTGGTGCTACCGGTAGAACCCTTTTTTGGAACCGGGTCAAAATTACAACTTTTTTCAAGCATGGGCTTAAAAGATCAAATGGTTGCTTAGAAAAACTTTATAATCAACCCCCAAATAAAAAAGTGTTGCTACCGGTAGCACCCTTTTTTCTAACCGAGTCAAAATTACAACTTTTTTCAAGCATGGCCTTAAAACATAAAATAGTTTCTTAGAAAAACCTTAAAATCAACACTTAAATAAAAAAGTGATGCTGCTTAAAGAAAAATGTTTTTTCTAAACGTTAAAATTGTACCTAATTAAAACCTAATTCAAATTGTGGCCTTGACAACAAATCCCTATACAAATAAAAAACTCAAAATTGGATCCTAAATGGTCACTTGAAAATTTATTTACTAATTATTTTTTAATTTACATTAAAAAATAAATAAAGAGACAGGGGGAAATCTTCACAATTTTTTTTTAATGAAGAAAAAAGCATATTTAAAAAAATATATTTAAAACCCAAATTAAAACAAAACAAAAAAAAAAATCAAAAAAAAACTAATTAAAATCAAGGTGGAAAAAAAAATGAAAAAATGAAAAAAAAAAAAATTTCCTCTAAAAACATCAATTAAATTTCTTTTGTAAAAAAGAATAATAAAAAATCCCTTGAAACTTAAAAAAAAAGAAAACAAATGAGAAAAAAAACAAAAAAATACTAGAAAAAAAAAACTCAAAAACAAACAAAAATTCAAAAAAATATTAAAAAAAAACTATAATAAAAAACTATTTGAAAAAATACTAGAATTGCTTAAGCTAAAAGTTTATTTAAAAATAAAAATAAAACACCAAATTTCATTACATATTTAAAAAATTAAAAACTTATTTTTTTCCTTGGAAAAAAGCGTAATTTTATTACTTCATGAAACAAAATTACATTATGCAGATACACCTCTTGTTGTATTCTATTACATTGAACTCTATAGCTAAAAGCTATCTATTTTATTCCTTGAATGCTTATGTAGGCTGTAAATTTTGCAAAAAAGTCCTGGATCCAGTGTTGATGAGTGTGCTTCAACTGGTCTTCGAAATACTATTTGCATATAATATGCATTACATATATACAAAACTTGTTGCTGAAAATTGTTGTTCCAAAATAAAAGTCTTGTTCTTCATAGTACTATTATACAAAACTTTTTATTGATTATGGTTAGTCCAAAAAAGGCCTGTGCAAATATTGAATTTCTTGATCATTGTGGTATTCAATTATTTTCCACTGGCCCATAGACAAATTAATCCCCTCTTTCGACCATTGGTCCGCTTCTTTATTGTTTTCCCTGTAGACATGTTGACAAGTAAAGGTGTCCAAATTTTTCTGCAATCGATTAATGTCTTCCACCAAGGAAGAAAGTCTTGTGTTTAAACATCTTTGTGTGCCTTTTATCCAGTTTATGACATTTAAAGAGTCCCCATAAACATTTAAGGACAGACAACCTTTTTCAATGGAAAAAGAAATGAGTAGTTCAAGGCTCAAAATTTATACATAGTTGTTTGTTCCTGGCCCGAAATCGAAAGTCATAAGAAAAAAGTGTGAAGAAGAAAGGTAGAGGAGTCCTCCTCCTCCACAGATATTTTGTTGGGAAGCTTCATCAAAGAAACCCTATGGGGAGGAACTGCCAATCATGACCTCTTGAGGCAACCTAGAAGATGATCTAGTGCTCTGAGAGAGAAAGGAGGGCAGAAGTGTGACACTTCTTATTGCAGTGTGCTTAGAGGAAGACAGGGTTCCTTTGAAGATAAAGGAAATCTGAGCGAGCCAAATGCCACAAATGATCAAAAGGGGAAGGGCTCTGAAGAGTTTATAGTCTCTTTTATTCCACCAAGTATGTCAGGAGTGATCTAAAGCCCTCACTTCCCAGACAGATAACAGATTTAACAATCTAGAAATTTACTTCCAAACTAAGTTGTTGAAACTACAATTTAGAAAGAGGTGTAATGTTGTTTCTCCTTCGGAATTGCAGAGAGAGCACCAGTCGGGCCCAACAAAATTCCTCTTCTGAAGATTTTCCCAAGTCGGAACCTTGTTTTGTAGAACATTCCACATAAAAATTCTAGTTTTTGCCAGATTTTTAAGCTTCCACATGTTCCTCCACCACCAAACAGGTTCTCAAGGGCCTAGTGTTGTGTTATGTTTAAGATAGCCCGTTTTTGGGGAGTATACCCTAGAGGAGGTTGGATCCCAGATCAATTCATCCTCGTTGTTCATGAGTCTAATCTATGAGAATTTTAGGCAGTATATATATCTTTTCAAATCTCATTTTTCATCTTCACTAAGGCCCATCCTAGTTGGATCCTTCCATCCCCGTGACCATAAAGTGGACTGGCTAGATTCCGCTAGTGAGATTAGGTATATAAAGCCCTGGGAGTGTAAATGTTGAATTAACTGCTCGGTGAGTAAATTATTTACTTCACTACCTGGCCAGGAATCTTTCCCTAATTTGAAATGGTTTCCATTACCAAGTTTCCATGCCAGACCATTTTCAATGAGAGGGAATGCATTTAGTATGGATTTCAAGATTTCTGAGCCCCCCTTTGTGGATTTTTGTTGACTTCTTATCCATACCTCTAGAGGAACGGGTGCTATATACTTTTTGAAGATGACCTTATTTAAGAGACTAGAGGTGTCTAGAATACACCACCCTCCCTTAGCTTCCAGTGCTTTGGAGAAAATGAAAATATTTTTCAGTCCCCAACCTCCCATTACCTTTGGGACGACAATTTTTTCCAAACATACCCCAGGAATTACATGAGCCTCCTTTTTTCCACTCCAAAGGAATTTAGAGGATAGTTTTCTAGTTGCTTTCAAGATTCCTTTAGGGATCCAAGAGAGGGACATCCAATAAATTGGGATAGCTTCCAGAAATGATTTCACCAACACCAATTTCCCTGCCTATGAAAGCCACTTTTGGCTCCAAGCATTTAATATTTTGTCCAATTTCTTCAGTAGCCACTTCCAATATTCTTTTCTATAATCATTGGGTTTTAGGATAAAACCCAAGTACTTTAGTCCTTCATCTAAAGTCTTTCTTTCATACAGGAAAAATAAAAGAAGGGTTTGTTATTCTTCTTCTGTTAGGAGGTATGTAGAGAGCGAAGATTTTCTATCATTGATTTTCATCCCTGTTGCTTTTGAGAGGAGAGAAAGGATGTTCCTTAGAGTTTTCGCTTCCCTTATGGACCCTCAACAAAAAATTAAGACATTGTCTACAAATAGAAGATGTGTGAGAGACAATACAGGAGAGATTTTGATTTGGAAAAGGTACCTACAAACTATGCCTGAGTAAGAGCTCTGTTGAGTCCTTCCACTACTAGGAGGAAGAGGAGCGGTGACAAAGGACACCCTTGTCTGAATCCTCTTTCTGGGGTAAAGAAGGGTGAATCCAAGCCATTTATTAAGACTACAAAAGAGGTCGAAGTAAAACAATTCATGATCCAAGTAATGAAGGGAACCTCAAACCCTAGATGTGTAAGTAATAACCAGATATACAACCAACTTACTCTATCATAGGCTTTTGAAAGATCGATCTTTAACACTGCCCCTTTTAGTCTTATTTTCTTCATGCTATGTAGGACTTCTTGTGCTATACCTATGGCTTCATGGATTTGTCTTCCTTCCAGAAAACCAAACTGTTGTTCTGAAATATTCTTTGAAAGGATTCTTTTAATCCTTCTTGTAATTACTTTTGAGAGGATTTTGCATGCACAATTGCATAGTGAGATAGTTCTGAAGTCATCCAGAGTCTCCGTGATCTGGATTTTATGAGAAGAATGAAATGACTAGAGATGTTTAACACAGAATAACAGAGATACATTAAAACTGGTTTTCTATTCAATAACGAAATAAGCTGAAATTGTAAAATGTAGCGAAAAGCAAGCTTGTTGGAATGGTGGCAACTTATCTCTGAGAAGAGATGTGACGGAAATGCACATTTGAAAGAAGATGAGTAAAATGTGTCTCTGAAGGAATTTTTACAATAAACATTCATTCCAAACCCCTAGACATCCAAAAATCTACCTTAGGAGATGAAGCGCCAAAAGTCATGTGGGCCCCGTTTGGGTAAGTCAGTACATCAGCTTCCCAGGGTCGTAACTTTTGCATATGATCTCTGTTTTAGGCGTATGATAGCCCATTAGAAAGATCTATCCGAGGACTACAAATTTTGAATAAAATTTCATGATGAAATATCTTTGTTGCAACATACACAAAAAAACGTTGTTTAGGGCCTCAAAACAGCTTCGAAAGTTCAGGACCCGAAAAACTGCTAAAAATAGTAAATTACCAAAATTGTCATAGAGTTGTTTTGAGCTAGCTGAAAAAGGTGGGTGGCTAGCGATATCCACCTGGATCACTTTGGGTTATCCTTCTTTGGGATAAGATCTAGGAAAGTTGAGTTGAGGCTCTAAGGGATTCGTCCTGAAATTCTTGTATCCTCCACCAATTTCAGTAGGTCTGTTCTTAAGATCTCATAACATCCCAGGAAGAATTCAATAGTCCATCCCCTTGGGCCTAGACTTTTATCTTTTTTAAAGCTGTGAAGAGCATCTAGGAGCTCTTTTTCTATGACTTCTTCCATCAGGAGTCAATTATCTGCTTCTTCAACAAATCTGGGAAAATATTGTGCCACTTGAACTACTTCTTCTATTGAAGCTTGGGTTTCTTCTTTGAAGAGATTTTGGAAATAATTTTTCCCCATTTTTGACATCCCTTCAAAACAAGTTTCCAAATTTTTGGCCTGATCCTTTAGATGCCAGATAGTATTGATGCCTGATCCTTCCTTTGGCATAAGCTTCAAAGAAAATTGTGTTTTCATCTCCGATATCTAGCCAAGTAGCTCTGCTTTTGAATCTCCAAGTCTCTTCCTTCTCCTTCAATAGTTTTATCCTCATTTTCTCTAGTTAAAGTAATCTAAGATTTGACTTTGTTCTTCTTGGAATTTCCCCTTCTTCTTCCAAGAAACTTTATAATTCCAGTTCGATTTCTTTTAATTCCTTATCCTCATTTTTCATTTTTTGGAAAGCCTAAGGTTTTACCACTTCTTTAACCCTTTTCATATTTTCTATGAACTAAAAAGATACGGACTGGAGTAAATCATGTGGGAAGTGTATCCATTGATCCTTTATCAGCTCCGTAAAAGAGTCATCTTCAAGTCAAGTTTTGTTAGATTTAAAAGGACTGGTCGGCTTCTCAGAGCCCTGTCTGAATTCCAGAAAAAAATGAATGGTGATCTGAAAAGATGATCCACGTGGCCACCCAACTTTTCCAACTAACTCAAAATAGTTTTCTGGCAATTTTGGCAATTTACTATTTTTAGCAATTTTAACTTTCGGGGCCATTTTGAGGGCCTAAATGAAGGTTTTTCGGGATCGAGACTCTCAATGATAGATAAATGAATATTGAGCCCCCAAAATGAATCTCCTTGAAGATACCTTTCCAAGGGGCTATCATACACCTAAAACAAAGATCGTATGAAAAATTTATGACAACGAGAAGTTGATGTACTAGCTTACCCAGATGGGGCTCACATGACTTTTGGCGCTTCATCTCCTAGGTTTAGGTTTTTGGATGTATAGGGTTTTTGGCATTCCTGTTTATTGTAAAAAGACCTCCAGAGCCTCATTGTAATGATCTTCTTGTGAATGAGCACAACCATCACATCTCTTCTCAGAGATAAGTCGCCACCATTCCAGCAAGCTTGTTTCTGCTGCATTTTACAGTTTCAACTTATTTCCTTATTGAATAGAAAACCAATTTTATTGTATCTCTATTATTTTGTGTTAAGAACCTATTAATAATATGTATTCATTTTGTTCTTCTCATAAAATCTGTATCAGTGGTATCAAAGTGGTCTTCTCCTTGTCATCTTAATGCATGTCCCCAATGAGGTCGGAGTACAAAGAGTTGGGTCTCGAGCTTGTTTCTATTGAGGACAAAATATATCGCATGCCCAAGAGACCTCTCATGGGAGGAGAAAATAAATATGATGGGACATGAGATCCTTTCAAACTGTTGATTGAGAAATCCATCACACAACAAAGGAACAAGATGATGGATAGTTTCGCGCAAATCCTTTGGCGACTACCAACAGGTGATGCATCTTCTTCGAGTGTAGGCGTCGAGGTACAAATAAAATTTGATATTCCTATATTTGAAGGTCATATAGACGTATATGTTGTAGAAAAGTGGTTGAATCTAATAGAAGGGTATTTTTCTGTCCATAAGTTTTCGAATAGAGAAAATATTACTTTTTCACTCCTCAAAATTGTTCCCCATGTCAAATATTGGTGGGAAACTTTATGTTAGCAAAAGGAAACAAATGAACCCTCATTATTTACAGTCATGACCACCTGGGAATCCTTTAGGGATACTATTAAGGAAAAATACTATCATGTCGGAAGTTATGATGACTTGTATACCAAATGGACCACACTGCGGCAAGAAAGAGACCAAGCAATGCCAAATTTCACAAATATCTTCCATACCTTGTGCACCAAGTTGGGTATCAAATATTTAGAGTGACATCTGGTGCTCAAGTATCATGATGCCCTACATAGATAAATCAAGACTGGAATGGAATTTTTGGACATCTCATCCTTGGGCGCAGCTTACCGATATGTCGTCAAAATCAAGTAGAAGCTCAAACAAAAGACATGGCAATTTGGGCCTAGGAACCCCTCACAACAAAAGCCAGGAAAGGGTGGCCCCAACCCACAGAACAGAGGATAGAGAAAAGATGGAAAGTATTAGGAAAACAAATCCAAACCGCAAGAAAAGAAGGACACTGAAAAGGTAAATAAGGATACTGGGAAGTGGTGCGACAATCGCTCAAAGTAGTCACTAGTGGCCGAAGAGAAAGACTCTAAATCAGATGCAGGTTCTGGCTTTATGGATGGTGAGATACATGACTGAGATAAAGAGCATTATGTAATTCAATGCAAGGTGTACTAAATAAGTATGCATTGTGAATTGCACTCATGCATAGTAAGTGATAGAATTCTATACTAAATGCAATGGTTGAATATGTTTTGTAAGTACGTGCATGTATATTATTGCATGGAAATAATTGTTACTAACAACTGAAATGTTGTTAACTCATGAATTTGAGGACATTTCAGGGAGGTGTTATACATTGCAATAGGAAAGTTGCAAGTCAAGTAGTCACATGAACATTGAGTACAAGAAATTTTGTTGTTCAGAAAAAAGAAAAGAAAAAGTAATGAACTTACAGATATTACTATGAACATGCATATGCATAGAATGATGAATCATTCTATTTTATTAAATTGTTTGGTAATTATGATTGAATTGCTAGATGCAGAAAATTCTAAGTTCACTTCATATGGTTCTATACATATCACAATTGAATTATGATGTACAGGAAATGACAATTGTTGGCAGTATGCAAGATGAAGCCTTGCAGGAAAATGATATGCAGTTTGGTGTTTGTGGAAAACCACAAGGAAGCTTGCAATCCTAATATGGCAATAGCCAAGAAGAATTATGAAATGGAATTTCATGTTTTGGGGAAAAAGTTGAATTCCTTTTTGAACTAAGTTGGAGTTCCTAAATGAATTATTTTATGTTCTCTCATGATAATTGCATGTGGGTGATGCAGATGAGATGATGTTGATAGTTAGAATGTTGACTACAAAGAGTATCTCGGGAAGACGCTGATTGGAGACCTCTGAGGGTAGTTGGAACTCCTCGAGCCACAGTGCTTTGAGACTTCTGGTCAGGCCTGTTACTGAATCCCAAGGAAAGGGAGGTGTATCAGTCAATGGACTTTGTGACAGTGAAGGTCTACACTCCTGGGGTGGGACACACATGTGGGGAATGAGAGACCGTTGGTTGCAGTGCTTCTAAGGCTTGGTTGGTTGGAGTGTAGTTGAGGTTTGGTATCCTAGTCTAGACCATGTTGATGTGGAAGGTATTCTCAATCAAAAGATAAGTATTAATTCTCTATTCATTGTATGTTGTGTATCTTGTATACATGTTATAATGTTATTAGAATTTCCTGTATATACATATATATACATTGCAGATATGTTCTAATGTTGCTTCTAAATGAATAGGTGTACGGACATAGTGCTTATGTCTATGGATTCATAGCCCTGCTAAGAGTTTATCAACAGTGAGATCTAAGGCTGGTAGAACATTGTGGATATACATTCAATTGGTGCTTTCAATGAGGTTTAATTCAAGCATGTAACAAGGAACAATAAGTTGAATGCTTTCCTAAAGCAACTCTATGGAATAGAGCAATTGAGTTTCAGCTGCAGTATGGACACCAAAATTGGTGCTTGAAAGTAGAGAACCAAGTGGATAATGGGCTTGCAATAGATAAAGCTTGGAGATTTTTGAATTATATATGTATAAACAAGTTGCATTGAGGACAATGAAAAAATAAGGGGAGGGGGTTGTAATATCCCCAGGAAGAGCCCCAGTTGCAATTATGAATTGTAAACATATTGGATAGGCTAGCGAGTCGAGTTATAATAAGCTAGGAGGCTTATGTGGTGATTAGGCCAGACAACCTAGATGCAAAGGCTAATGAGCCTACTATTGTGTATGTGTAAATGCTCATATATTTAATATAACTACATCACTACGTGTAGACCGACCATGAAGAAAGAGTGATGGGGGACTAAGCTTCCACAAGGCTGGGTAAGGGAGAGGGGGATGAAAGGTTGGAAAGAGGGGTTGATCTTAGGGGATTAATTCCTTGAGAATAATAATTTATTATTATTCCAAAATATGTGTGAAAGACATGTTTTTATCCTAAGTTACTGGGAAAGGGAAGGGGTGCGAAGTGGAATGCATGCGGTTGCAGGAAGACAGGTGTTGACATGGGCGCATGCAGCTATAACTGGGAAAGCCAACGATGTTGGGGGGGTCCTGTCCATTCTTCCATCCATAGTCTAAAATCAAAACCTCCATGATCAACCTCTGCATTGTTTCCTGGGCATGCACCCTAAAACCTATGGGGAAAAACGACAGACTGATCTGTGTCTCCGGGAGAAGCCTGAGTTATCCCATGTGTATCCTGTGAAGTCCGAGTATCCCGTAATTGTTTGATCCATGTGGTGTCATAACTATGGGTTGTTGTGGCCACATAGTTCCTGAACTGGGTGTGGCTTGCTATCATTGTCTGTTCCTTACTGAACCTTGTTGTTGCCCTCTGTGTGGTGTCATAAATGTGGGTTGTTGTGGCCAGGTAGTTCCTAGACTAAGTGTGGATTTCTGTCATCGTTTGTTACTTATTGAACCTTGTTTTTTCCCTCACTGTGTTGGAATTGAGTTGAAGAAGCAGGTTGTTAGGCCTGTGAGAAACACTCTCTCTAGGTGAGAGAGGTGGTTGTGGATTGAAGAGGTAGGTTGTCAGGCTTGTGAGAAACTCTCTCCAGGTGAGAGAGTTTGTTGGGAAGTGGTTTTATCCTAGAGAGAGTCCATAACCAGCTACGAAGCTCTAAGAATTTCTGATCTAACCTGTTGTCGAGACCCTGAGAGGGGAAGTGGAGTAGTCGATGGACTGTGGAACAATGAAGCTGCATATTCTCGGGGTGGAACAGGCATGTGGGGAATGAGAGTCATGACTAGTGGGCATAAGAAGGCTCCTGGAGAGAATCCTTCCAGTTGCACTGTGCATTTTCTTGTAATCTTGGTCTAGTCTAGGATTCCCTTGCCCTGGGTGGAGCTTAGTCCCATCTCGGGGGTGACCCACTGTTGAGCGTGATGAACAACGTGGTCTATGGTTGGGAGGTTCATGGAAGGTATGCAAGTAGTTGTTGGTCTTCTAATAAAAGATAAGTACCACTTTTATGTTCATTTACATGCTATGTAGTGGTACCTATGTCATAATTGATGAGTATTGCATGTGTATGTTGTATATGATGCATGTGTAGGCTTACTGTTATTTCCTGCCAGAATATGTTATATATATGTAGAATAGTCATTCTATGTTTATATGGATGTGTATTTTTTTCCGCAAGTATCTCTGTGTGGAATGGCCCAGTAGTTTAAGGCTGGAGTTGTCACAGATCAGAGCAGTAAAAGGCAAAGATAAGGTATTTCACAGGTAGCATTGCCTTGTCTGGTGGAGTTGTAGGCCAGGGGATGTTACATGCATATTAACCTAAATAATTAACAATGGATGCAATTAGGCTATATTTACATGTTCTTAGAGGCCTATAAAGAAAGTAGGCTATATTCATGGTTTTTATAAATTTTTAATGGAATTATCATCCCTCAACAAAGGCCTCGAGATTTACTACAATTTCTTATTTTATAACAAAATCTACAATGAATATTATAAATGTGCTTGAAAGTTTAGAGGATGCTAGATTCCATTTTCAAACATGATTTTCTTGATATACTTAATATATTAATTCAAAATGTAATCCTTACTCCTCAAGTATCATATGGATACATGGAACAAATCTCTTTTATATGGGTGTCCACAAAAATGTTTAATTCTCACATTGTGTATGAAGCTTTATATTGTCATTTTTAATGCTTTAAAAATTTTATGAAGCATTTTTAATGAAATTTGTTTATTTTTAATGTACATATAACTCATTTACATTTGAAACTAAAAGGACCTCCTATTATTAGTTTCAATAAAACTACAATTTATTTATTTTTGGTCACTTAATTTTTAATGTTATAAATTTTTTTGAAGTGTATACCTAGTTTACTATTATCAATTAAAGTGACACTACTTTTACAACTTTTCATCATAAAAGGGTTGGATAAATATATACCCTTCAACTTGAAATTATTAGTATCACTTTGACTTTGACCACTATTGTGGGACACATATAGTTTTCTAGTTTGCTAGGATATATAGTTTCCTAGCTTGTTTGTATATATAGTTTCCATATGTTAATATAGTTTTATTTGTACAATTGGTTAATTGTTTTAGGCTCTAGTTAAATTTAAGTATAATTTTTGTTTACCAAACTTTTGCAAGTATGATGCCAGGTTTGGGATATGGAGTGTTACTCTGATGATGGGATGATGTTGGACTTCTTTGCAATGATGAAGGTTCATAAGTTAATTGAATACAAAGTGGGAGGATTGGAAACAAATTTAAGAAAATGCATTATGTTGTCTCGCTTACGTGAATCCTTCCTAACACTGGGGGGTTGATAACCCAAGGTTCATCATCCAAAGTTTACCAAGGAAAACCCAAGGCATCGACATATTAATCTTCAATCAAATATTGAATAAGGTCTTACTCGAGATGCCATGAAGGAATAAAACATACCAGGAAGCCACTCATACTAGAATTCATACATTTCCATCACAGTTCATTAACAAACTAACAACATGCACTATTAACACATTCACCCATTAGACTAAGAATATACAAAACCATTAATAGAGATAATTGTCGCTTTATATAATTATCTTCATTAAATGGTAGAATGCATGCATTAACATACCATAATGCAATACGAATAGTGTTGTACACTCTGATACATTATACAATTAGTGCATTACAATGTGCCATGCACTATCTGTTCATATTGAACACTACTCAATAGACTTCACTCTAGATTATATACATGATTGTTCCAACCATAGACAAAACTATTACAAAGATTCATAGCATCACTCATGCAAAACTTGAACTGAATTCTCTTCTATTAAAGGCCTCAAACTCTCTATTCTCTTCTTTTGTGACTCCCTTTTATTTCTCTTATCTACTCTGGCATTTGTCTATTTCTCCTTTGCTCCACTCGCTCTAGTGATCATCAATTCTGCATGCTTCTCTCACTTGCATGCAGTCCACATAACCTCTTTGGAGCGTGGTGGTCTTAACAAACTTTCTAGCTCATACATCATCTTCCCCATGATCTCCTGAGCAATCCAGTTTCATTATTCATGAAGATTCTCGAAGATGTTCTTCTGACTTGAAATGTATGCGGTATCTTTCTAATCTTTTAGAACTCATTATAAAAATTTGATTGGTCCAAACACTTTATTCTATCTATCGCACAACTCTTGATGTGCATGTAAAACTAAAGTGCATGCACGATTGATTAGTGTGTGCACGTAAACTTACCAAAACATTTAGGTTTCAACAGGCCTCCAACATTATTACTTTTCTCATCCTCGAGCCAATGGCCTTGGTCATGGTGTAATAGAAGGAATGGATGGAACTATCTTCACGAGTGTCTAGAGGAACTCCTCGAATTGGATATTAGTTTTGTCCAAAGTGGTGTGTAGCTACGGAATAAGATGGACCATATGATTTGTATCAACAACGATGACCTATGGAGCCTGAAGGTTAATGTGCTCCATTTTCTAGAGCATAGGGGTGGTCGCGACCTGCATTAATGCACGTTGTGCATATAATATTAGGGCCTTGTCGATCGCTTCATTTTCTATCCCAGAGATAGTCTATTATTCTTCCCGAGCAACACTAATCTCCCTTGTCTTGTTGGTTATAGTTTTCATCGTAGCTTGGCTGTCACCTAGGGGTAATGAAGTGACTTCACTCTTCTGCAAGGAAACCTCTATTATGATAGTGTGGATCTGTTCATAAATGATTTGATCTCCAATGGATTATTGAGGTGATTCCAAAGTGTAAGGTTGTAATCAATTAATCCCAAAAAAACATTTAGTCATTCCTGGTTGTTTTGGAGTGCTTCTTCATCCATCGAAATCTTCTATTGCAATTCAATATCAGTTGTTGTAGACTTATAGAGCCTTGTGCGGAGCATGAGGTTCTACAAATCCAATGCATAAAGGAACTCTGTGACTGTTTGAAGTCTTTGAGGTGGATGTAAAGGTATTTGAGGTTAAATAGTTAGATGTAAGGACACAACCATATCCCAAAATTATTTAAAATTTGGTCGTCTAATATAAAAATATAACCTTAGCCTACTACCCACCTCAAACCCTTAAAATGGATGCAAACCCCAAAAGGTGCTTAGAAATTGCCAAGGTAAAAGGAAACAAGTACAATGAATATGCATTCTTCTCATAATGTACCTTTTATCCTTGCATTGTTGTTAAAATTTGTGTACCTTTTCTACTTGCTTTGTTGTTAAAATTGGCATAGTGTACTCCATCAAATTTGTTTCCCACGACATAATTTATCCCTACCTGGTCGATGAGGTGGGGATAAAGATGTGGAAAACTGTTGATCCAATTGATAAAGGTGTTTGGTGGAAAGAGGATACCAAGTGGGAACTCTATTCTCTAGAATGCAAGAAAATTTCTAATAGAAAAGAATAATGATGACACAAATATTATGTTAGGGTTTGTTAAATCTGCCAAGTACCCTTCAGGAAAGCGTTATGCCACATGCTTGCTTTCCATGAATAAAACCAATGTTAACACTACATCTCCATAGATATGAAAACCTTCAATCCCGACCCTACTGATGATCAGGTGAGTATATAATATTTAACTTTTTTCGTTAATGGATTTTGTGGGATTTTACAAGGAACAATATCTTTGAATATTCAAACAGGGAGCTATGGAGTTTGATGAAGAAGATAAATCAATGACATCCTTTCGTTCCATCAAAGCTCCAGTCTTAACCAGAGCAGAGACTCGATAATATTCGGAGGAAGGTGCCCTATGTTACTGTATACCTTGGGTAATTTACTTCTCAATGTGTCTTGGAAGATGAGTGAAATCTGGTTCTAGAGCTTCCCAAGGTTGCTCAATCGGATCTCATCAATTCTCCCAGCAAAAATGTGTGAATTCATAGATTGTGAAACATTATAAATCAAAATTCTTGAAGTCATGTTCCCAATCCATTCTTGTCTTAATTATCTTGGTCAAGATTAACAAATTTGGAGATTTTACTATCTCAAATGAAGCGCCTCATTTTGATGTACCATAAGTATGGTACCTTGTCATGAAAATAGTACCATGTCATAAAAATGAGGCACTTCATTTGACACATGCCAGTTTATTCTAAATTTAGTTTATTTTCATTAGGTTGGTGTTATTATACTTTGTGTATTGTATTTAGTAAGAAGTTATTGTTTAGGTATTATAACCAAACCTGGAAAAGATGTTTGTCTCCAAGAAATTTATGATCACCTTGTCAATAGCATTCCTGGTGGGCACAACTTCAATTCACTTAGTGAACTAATCAATGGCAGTAAGAATCCACTTGTGTTGTCCACTGGAGGGTCGGTTTATCTCTCCTATAAAGTCTACCATTGCTGAAATGGACACTAGCAGTAATGGGTCTTAGGGGTAGTGAGAGAATTTTTTGTTTTCTAACAAATTTATGACATTCTTCACAAGCTCTTACTATGGCAAACAAATAAAAAAATATGGTGGGCCAGTAGTATCTGACCCTCATAATATTAAGGGTTGTATCTTTCAAATGTTGGGTCCTCCACAAGCCCGTCTGTGCATATTTGTTATAACTTAGGTATTATTTTTATGACCTTTTTAATAAGATTCATAGAGACCATAGTATTAACATTCTGTGCATATTTGTTATAACTTAGGTATTATTTTTATGACCTTTTTAATAAGATTCATAGAGATCATAGTATTAACATTCATAATTCAATATTTTGGTCTCTATCAATCTTAGTGAAAATAAATCTCCCCACATAAATCTTATTGTTCATATTTATTTTAATTATGTTAAAGTTATTGTGAATAATTTGATATGTATAATATTGAATATAGATGATTGATAAAATAATGTTAACATATATTAGTTTTGAGATATATATCTCAATTGTATTAACAAAAATTTAAATCCAACTTAAATTTAAATTTATTATGAGCTTGAGAGGGATAGATCCTTCAAAGCACCTGGTACATTTCTATATTCAATGATATGTTTCTATATTTCATGCAGTAATCTATTTTCAAGTTTAGAATAGAATAAATATAGGTGTTTTTCCTGAACTTCGCCTTGCTTCATGGTTACTAAGGAGGGAAACATAGGTCTCTGGAAGGTACTCCAGAATGTGGTAGATGTTATCTATGTCTAGCACCAAGGCCATGATCTTATTTTCCTTGATGAGATCTTTGTTCTTATCCATGGAACCTAGGCCATATTTTTCCTCCAAGATGGATATAACACAAGAAATGTGCCATACCATGCCTAGTTTCTCTTTCAAACCATTCTTTTATTGCTCGGAGAAAATCATAAAAAAGAAAGAAGGTGAAACTTCATGAGATGGTTGGAAGAACATAGTATCCTAGGAATCATCTCGTCTTTCTAGATTAAAAGGCATGCACCTAACTAATCCATCATCCATTTAGCATACATAATAGTATCTTCTGCTAGTTGGGAAAGAGAAGGACCCATAGGGAGCCTCAAATTAACCATAAAGCTATCCATCCATCAACAGAGAGAAGTTATATGACAAATCGTGGTTTAATATATTAAGGGATTTTTCTTTGTATCTAAATGAATTTTGATACATGTATATGAAATAACCAATACAGTTATTTATTCATCGAAGGCATGCTAGAAAGGAATAAAAAACACACTAGGGTGAAACCACTTGAGAAAATAATTGAAATGGGATGGGTCAATTCAATCTTTTTTTGTCTTAGAGGACATGTGTAAAGGGAAACACATAAATAAAAAATAGTTACACACATCTCATCATATCCGTTTCCATTTCTCACATTAATCATTCTCTATAAATGCTCTTTAAACTCTATCAATAAATATTATACCATGAACATATTATTAGTGTTGAACTTCAATATGGTTGGTAGTCACTGAGTCAATAGTTTTGTTAGCATGGTTTCTATTTTTTGTATCTATTTAAATGGAAGCATAAGGGTGTTGAAAATTTTCATTATAATGACTTTCAATAAACATAATTTCTATAAAGAATATAAAATTTTAGATTTTCATTGACTAAACATAATCCTTTGAAAGGATTGTATGCAATGAAAATAACTAAAACAAAATTCATCTTGAATCTATAGTCTGAATATTCCCCAACTACAATTACTTCAACCCCATATGTTAAGTGGGAAAAATATATGACAGAGGAATGTCTTCTTCATTCATGATCTTACACCCTCCAAGAAAGGAATGGTCTTTTACATTCTAAGCCACCCTCTTATGTTGGTTGGAATACAATGTTCCTTTGTGTTCTTTCTCTCACTATATGTTCAAAAGATGAAATTGTATCTTAGTTGTATTTCACTAAGTCTGTATTCTCAATGTACCATGCATGGCACAATCGGTTTGAATTTTCATTGTCATTTCAAGGGCCACTTTTGAATTTCTAAACTTCAAGTTCTGTATTACAGACCTCTATTTCAATATAAGTGAATGTAGTTTTAGAAATGGTAGCAGTCAGTCCAGTCGAATATAGATGCTTACCTTGAAAATCATGTATGTATTGGACAACATTTTGAAGTTGATGGTGCATGATGGAATTAGCAATTCACTGTCCCTTTTTTGGTCCTGATAGCTGACAAGGTCTACCTTGAGGATTATCAACATTTGCACAGCTCTCTCTTCGAAGGTTGCTACACATTCAATAGAGCTTATGGTATGAATACATGGGAATATGTAGCAAAAAATCCTCAACCCTCTGGTGAAGCTTGACATGGATGTGACAATCATTGCAAAGGTAATGTGTCAGGTGCAAAGGAGGTCGTGGTAGGTGTACGTTGAATATCAAGAGTTTAGAGTTTAGATGATAAATGAATACATAACACAAAATGCTAAAAAGTAATGCTAAATCAAGAGTAGCATCAATATGAAGCATTAAATTTTTATGCCAATTCTAAGTTGAAACATAGGGAATGATATGTTAAATTTGGCCTCACCTTGAAATGAGACCAAGTAAGATTAAAAATGATCTTATTCATGGAGATAAAGGTCTTATGTGAAAAGATTTGTAAACACTTTCAAAAACTTGAATTAAATGGTTGATATATGTTTCTATGTGTGTGCAAAGTAATGAAAAAAATAGCAAGCCATTTCCTATAATACCTAGCCTAAAATAAAAGAACTAATAAAATTAAAACTATTAAAACTATATTAGTTTATAACAGAAAATTGTCCTTTCCACATAAGACTTTTTAATATTGTCATTTGCTAGATAATTCACCCAAGCCCTTAAGAAACCACCAAGTAAATGAAGTGTCTAGCCTACTTATAAACACACTAGAATCCTTTCTTGTTTAATGAAACTATAATATTCATTTAATCTCAAACAATTCCCATGTTTTGCATCACAAAAAATATATAATTAAAGTCTCATACAATCATGAAAAAAATGAAGAGTAAGGTTAACATAATTATCCATTGCATATCAAAATGTTTTGAATATAACATTACATATCGAGTAGCCATAATAACAAAAAAGAGATAACCAACTCAACATTGCAAAATCTTGGAATTGTTTTCCAAGTAGAATTCACAATTTCGTATGCCTATAAAACCTTTCATGATGAGTACAAATGCATACACATTCATGCTCTCTCTTTGTGGAAAATGCCATTGAACATCATGGAAAAAATAAGAAATGTATTGCATTGGATTAATATTGTTTTGTTCGTATTAATTAATTCAAATAAAAATTAAAATAAGAGAAAGTTGTATTGTAGTTATTTTTTACCTTTGTTATTATTGTTATCACATAAAGTTGCCATAGGTCATATGTAGTTATTGTTGAGACTTAGGTTTGCAACTCTATCAAGTCTCTCTCTCTTTTTCCATGCCTTCCTATAATTTTTTATCTTTTGGTTGATAAAGTCAGGCCAGTTAAGTATGTTGTTTGCGTAGGAAAAGCTATGAGCATAACGCAACATTTAGAGCAGTCCTTTTTGGGTTCGAAATACTGACAAGAAAACAGATTCAATTTTCATCCATAATATCTGAGCAAGAGAAATACCAGCCATCAGATCAACAATATTTAGTCACGACCGTCAGATCTCATCGGAGATAAATTGACAGTGGGGAGTCATTGTGGGAAGCAGGATGCAAATTAAATTTTCTGCAAGTTGTGAGCTCACAATCACTCAGGATTGTTGATCTTTCTAGATCAACAGATCAACTATACATATCGATCCCACTATGAATGAGCATCTTTGCATTGAGGGGATTGGAAAGGAAATTAAAGTATATGTTAGTTGTGAGCCCACAATCGCTCGTGACCATTGATCTTTCAGCATGGGACACATGTTAGGTGATCTCATACTATGGGAGAAAGAAAGAAAAAGTTGAGTGAGTAAAGAAATCCCGAAGGCTTGAAACCCAAAATCCCGAAGTAAATATGAGCCATTCAAATCAAGAGGCCATGTGTCACTAGATCTCACACTTCGGGAATTCATCACTTCAGAGGATTGTGCGAACAAGTAGAAGAAAAAGACCTGAAGACTGAACTCCCGATGTAAATCTCATCCGTCCAAAACAAGAGGCCACACATCACCAGATCTCTCACTTTGGGAATTCGTCACTTCAGAGAATTGTGTGACCAAGCAGGAGAAAAAGGTCAAAATCCCAAACTCTCGAAGTAAATCTTGTTTATCCAAAACAAGAAGAAACGTGACTCCGGATCTCACACTTCAGGAATTCGACACTTCGGAGGATTTTAAGAGTTATGCGTTGAAAAGGCCCGAAGCCCAAACTCCCAAAGTAATTGTGATCCATTGATCTTCGCAACAGGAAGTAGGGTCCATCCAAGAGTGACACGTGGAAACAAAAGAGGGGCTTTCCCAGGTTGCAGATCGTGACCAGATAGATGACCACGCTTCATTGCAGGGACGAAACATTTGAATGATAAAATTATTGAGTTGTACCACAATTGAAACCATGGTGTAGCGAAACAACTATGTGGCAGAAAGTGGAGAATTACAAGCTCAAAAGTGGTGTGCATCCAAACCGCTTATGATGACCCTGCAATCACGTTCTTATATAATGACAAATTTGAGAGAAACACGTGGCCGTCCCCTAGGAGTTAAGCCGCGCTACGATCCCGAGGAGGATTTAGTTAATGGAAGGGGACTGCTAGCTAAAACCTTAGCTCAGTCCATAAATAGAAGGCATGGAGGGTCTGGTTGTGGAGACATGGTTGTCAGCCTGAGGTACCATGATGGACGATTTCTTCTTGCAGACCCATATTAGTCTAAGATTGCGTCTGACGGGCGAATACACACACACTCTGATGGAAGGATGCACAGACATAAAACCTTGAATGAGATGGCCAGGTCACACTCCTGGCAGTTGTAGATTGATCGGATTAAAAATAGACCAGTTTAGATTTTGTAAAAGGGAGGGTGTTTTTGAGAGGCTGGAGAGCCAAGAGAGTTTTATGAGAAGGGCTCTGTATATTTAGTTTGTAAGCTCGAGGGCTTGGATTTTAAATATTATGTTATTGAAGATTCCTTTGAATTTTTTTTATCAGACCGTCTTCTTAGTTTACACGTTCTGTTTCCTCTTGTTTGGATGTAATCTCTCTGATTTATGGATTCCTGAGGTGATGGAGGATCTGTTGTCATCATGCCCATCTATCATGGTTCATTAGATATTTCATGTTTTTCTTCTTAACTGGTGGAAATCTCTTTTATTTATGGATTCTTGAGGTGATGGAGGATTTTTTGTCATCTTGCCCATCTTTGATGGTTCATTATTTTTCTCGTCTAGATGTAATCTCTCTAATCTATGGATTCCTAAGGTGGTAGAGGATATGTTGTCATCATGCCCATATTTCATGGTTCATCAAACATTTTATGTTTTTCTTCTTGTCTGGATGTATCATATCTCTGATTTATGGATTCCTAAGGTGGTAGAGGATCTACTATCATCTTTCCCATTTTTCATGGTTTATCACTCAAAAACATTCTCTTTTCTTCTCCTCATCACCACATAAATGCTTTTGTCTGATAAGAAGTTTAAATGCCTTCATTATTCATGATACTTATGACTCCATATCCCAATGGTCGAGGACTTATTTGCGATGACCTTTGGTATCTTTTCCTCTCTCTATAGTCTTACTGATCCACCTACTCAAACCATTTTAATCCATTTTACTTTTTTTTTATGGGTATTGGGTTTATCCTCTTGCATTCTGAGGGTGACTCTCAGTGCTAACAATTATTACAATTCATATTTTTAAGTTATTAAAACAACGCTAAAAACTACATCTCTCAAATAAATAAATAATAATTGTCAATGTTATGATAAAATAAATAAATAATAATTGGCAATGTTGTGATAAAAAGGATTGATGTGCAAATCTTGGGAAATATTTAAAATTAAAATATTTATGCATGTCTGATGCAGAAGAGCCCTTATTATTTTTTATGTTTTTGGTATACGCTCTTTGTAATATTTATTTATTTAGAAGTTCTATATCAAATAATATCTCTTATGAGGATGCCCTCGATGTGTAGAATAGTCAGTGATAGAGTGTATTGTTAAGGCACCCCGTTATGTGAATTCACTGATTCAAAACTCCCGACTTACGTTGTGTGTCGCATGAAGGGAATCATTGGCATGCCTAGAGGTTATAGTGGTATAATTTAGATAACACAACCCCATTTCATGTGAGTACATGCCTGACTAATTGTCAATTTCACTAGTCACAAAAAATATTGCTTATGATGATTTCTTACGCAATGAGTAGGAGTCAAACATCAACAATAATGGAAAACAATTGATGTTTCCACTGCATATTCCTCTATTGTAAATGCTTATATGGTGCATGAGAAAATTCTCTAGTTGGTCTTGAAAAGGAAACATGTGTTCTATTTGACCTTGAAATTGAAATAACTTCTCTACAAAGTAGTGAAAATGCAACAAATTTGTAGGTGGGTGGTGAAAGTGCAACCCATAATCCCGTTGGTAGAGAGAATGTAACACCTATTCATGTTGTAAATGAAAATACAATAACTTCTCTAGTTGGTGACGAGAATATGACACTTATTCTCATTGGTGATGAAAATGCAACACCTATTCGAATTGGTGAAGTGATCCGAAAATCCACTGACTTGATTGAAAATTATAAATGTGAATTAACTTAAGTATCAAGGCTTAACAAAATTATTTTAAAACTTAAATTGAAGAAATTAAGATAAATAACAAATACATAAGACATAAGCAAGTTTATAAGGGAGTTTACCCATCCTGAGCTACGTCTTTGAGTCCGCTTCCAATGAGTGACCACTCCATTAATTATGTCAAATGATTAATTACATCAAATGGGTCTCCAACCTACACAAAACCTATATTTGGCCTCTTTATGAAGACTAGAACATGATTGGGAGCAACTTTCCCTTCTCTCCCTACAGTAAAAAAGGTCTAAACATGCTTATTTTCCAATTTACACAACAAAAACAACACTCAAAAGTTAATCATGTTGAATCCTTTAAACATACCCTTCCCCGACGCAATGGTAAAGTACTTGGTTATAATACAATAGGTCGCATGGTCAAATTTATGACTGGTCGTATTTTCTGGACTATAGAATATATGAAATTCAAAACTAAATAATTTTGAATGCCATAATAAGTAACAACAATGGTGCATTCGTTAAATCATGAGGTTGGTTGGGCGGAGGCTACATGTTCAAGCCCACAAACCTCCACCTTTGGCATATTGTTATAACTATTACACCTTAAATAAATATTTGCGGATATATGTATCAAGATCCACCTGTATCCATTTGGTTAAACCGTTGGTTTTTTGTGGTGAGGTTGGGGGTTTGATCCACCTACCCGATAGTTTCAGAGTTGTTAAGTCCCTTTTAAAAAAATTAGGCCTGCTACCTGGAGGCCGTCAATTATACCATGTGGATACCTTTCCCCACACAATCAATTTCCCATGTCAACCTGCCAATCAATGCCACATTATCTTACCACATCAATATCCTTCCACATCATCCTGCCACATCATCCTTCATACAACCCAATCAGTCTACCACATCAACATTTGTATAGCCCATTCAACCTTCCATGTAAGAATCAATACATCCCACTTATACTACCATGTCAACATCTGTATGGTTGAGTCAACATTCCATGTCAACATCTCTTCCATCTAGTGATCAGGCCAAGTCAACATCCATTTGATCCATTCAATAGACCACGTTAACATCTATACTTCCACTTGTCAGGTCGTATTTCCATGTGTCATGTATGTACTTCCATGTGCATATTCGTAATTCCATGTGTTATGTCTATAATTCCAAGTGTCATGGTCATATTTTCATGTGTCATCCTCTGCTGATGCCATGCATCATCCATGCCACCATATTTGTCTGTTTGGCCAAAAATTCAGAATGCCAAAACTTTCTAACAAGATGTTCGTTTGAGCCCGTTCAAGTTGCATTGGAAATATCTCATTGAGATATTCGACATGGAGACATTTTCATCAGAATTTGAGAACATAAATTTTTCAGTCACAAGATCCACTTGGATCATGGGGGATAAAAAGAGAAAAGATTTCAAGCTTAGTTTAGGCTAGAGATCATTGGATTATATTGAGTTTCCATTTTTTTTTTTCCAAAATGACCTTTATGTTAAGCCTTACAATTAGATCATACTTTCGTGGTGCTTGGGATTTAGCACATCATTAAATTTTATGTAATTCAGGTAGTAATTGCACCCATAGTTTCATTATACTATGTTGAAACTAGTCAAATTAAGAAGTTATAGACACGAATGAAAAGACAAGTATTTTGGATTTCGATTTACATTCTCAACCTCTAGGTACTTATTCAAGGGGCACACATTCCTCATAATCAAATCGGAAAAATGGAGGTATAGATATGAGGAATTTCCTCCATTATGCTAGTGTGAACCATGCCAGATGTTAGTTAATGGGTTGGAAAGCTATTAGCAAACCCAAGTTATATTCAAGGTTGATGTTGTTTTTTCTATCAAGGTCTAGAGGTCTTGGGCTATGGGTTGTGTTAGCACCAAAAGTCACCTCCTGATTGTGGAGGAGGTAAGCTCGATTCCCATCAATGTTTGGGGTGGATGTTGGTTTAAATGTGGATGGTCGATGGCCAAAACTCAACAACATGAAAGATGTTCAACACAGAACTGGATAGGAAATGCATAGGGAAGTGAGGGCCACATTAACTTTAGGCATTAAATTGAGTTAAAGAGAGAGAAGAGGGAAGAACTAGGAGAAAGGATGAAGGAGACTGCTCTGGGCATCAGGCCTTCTAGCAACTCAAAGAAGAAAACCCAAGCTCAAGAGCATTCTTGAGCTCAAATTTAGACACCAAAATATCTCTAAAAGGGACACAGTTACAACTGAAGTATGATCAAACCTCCATCATCCTACAACTACAACAACTCAACTGGATCCTCCATGCCTGAGCCATTCAATGTGAGAAGGAAACAGATACACATGGAAATGAATAAAACTGACCATGATACCACTATAATCAAACCTTCATTACAACAGTATAATGATCCTCGACTGGGTCATCCATGCTTGAGTGTTTTAAACAACTTTACAAAAAAAATGAAAGAGAAAGGAAGTTGACTTCTATTAACATGAAAGTCTCAAATCGATTACATAACTAGAGAACAACTCTAGCAAAATAAAGTTACAAATTGGGATGTCTTCTCAACCAAAGACCATTACAAAATAATAGAACTCTATACATATACTCAAAAATTTTGTAAACAATAGTAGAGGCGTTCTTGAGCTTCCATGGCGTTGTGTCTACTCAATCATACCGTGCATGAACTCCTTTGTTAGAGGCGACCTTAACTCAATATGGGCTCACAGAAAAATACGTCCACATGGGAACTCTGAGGTGACATTTTGCCTCCACAGCCAATCCTTCTTGGCCTTCCATTCATGGGTTGAGCTGAGGCTTCAACTACCAACACCTACCTCCATAACTGCTTCATCGGGATTTGGACAGCTGCAATTCCACTTTGCATCTGGAAGACATGGTGACCTCTTCATCTACAATTACCATGAATCTTCGACCCTTAGCAGAGCTCATATGAAATCTACACCTTTACCCGCATGTGAACGCAGTCCATGACCAAGCACTTAACTTCGCAGGTGCTTCAAGGTTTCACATTTTAGGAGTCTCTACTCCACTTGGTTCCTAGTATTGTGATGCATGAACTGCGAAATGACCCTTTCAGATTGATGGTCAAACTTGCATTCCATATAATGGTTGAGGCTAATCACAATGGGCGCTTTCCTCTTGACACTTCAATTTTCCTGAAATGACTTTCTCCGTGATTTGGATCTGGTGCCACGCATCCTGCTGGATCAGACGAATCTTATTGATTTCGGATTTCGGGTGTTCAGATCCTTCCAAAAAAATTTAACAACTCCTCGAACTCCTGATTCCTGTGATTATTATTCGCTGACCAAATATGTGCCCATCCTTTCACATTTGCGCCCTGCCTTCGAATGAAATACATTTTTGGGTTCTTAAGCCCACTTATTTCTCATTTGGTCACCCAATGGCCAATTCCCAAGGAAAACATCCCCTTGTATAAATATGTAATAACATTAGGCTCCATGGGGGATAGAGTCCTCCCTGCGAGGCTCTAAGATCTCCTTTTGTAGTTTCAGTTGCCTTCTGTTGGGCCATGGAGCCAAGCTCAAAAACCCTACTAAGGAATAAAATTCGATAAGTAAAAACAAAAATAAACACACATGCTCCAAGGAGCTTATTTATGTACAGTCCTAAAATACTAAAATTTTACACAGTGTTAGGTGAAAGAAAACTTCCACCATAGCCATTCAAGTAACTTCCTAACTGGAAGCTCTTTTACTCTATCGATGATTGATAACATATAATGAAACTGTGACAGCAGAACAGTTACATCCTTCGTATTCTCTCCAAAGGTTGAAGTTGAGATAAAGTTGGGAGGTTCCAAGATATGAAGGAAGCAAAACTCCATGTACTCACTGATAGGCTCATAGAACGAGTGGAAAAGTCCAGAAAATTTGTAACAGATAGTCTAATCTGCTACACAACTGCTCACACATTGTTGGATGTCTCTGGTAAGAACAGGTGGATGAGAGGTTGATGCAGGATGACTTCTCCCAGGCGATGGTTTCTCACTGACAAACTTTGCACAATATATAAACTACCCCTTTCGTTGCTCCTCTGGTTCTTCTTCTTGGCCTTCCCAAGGGTCAGATTCATAATAATCATAAACAAGACCTGTTGCAAAGCTCTTCTCTTCCTCATGCTTCTCAGGATGGTTTCTTTCCTCATGATAGTTTTCATTAATGAATAGAGGACAGGGCTTTGTCATATGTTCTTGGAAGTCCTACATATCCAGCTCAGAACTTGATTCATAACTGTCATATACAGGTTGGATGCTCCCTAGGTCAACAAATTTTGATGCACGGCTCTGCTTCTTTTCATCCGAATTATCGTCAAATCTTGAATAAAAAGGCACATCAGGATCAATAAGCAAGGCCTCTACAGCTATGAAATATTCATCATGGTCCTCAGTAGAGCTGCTAAGAACTTCTGCCTCAAGGACTGGAAAATCCTCTGCGCTTTCTTTAGATTTTAACCCTTCTATGTCGGCAGAGAGATATTTTACCAGCTCCATCATCTTACCCAAAGAATCTTCATCTTCCTCATGGCCCTCATCCTCACAGCCTTCACTAGACACATCCATATCTTGATCACTATCTTCATATTCCTCACAACAATTATGACAGGTAAACTTAGAGGAATACAACTTTTGACAATGCCTACTGAAAGATGGATGAAATTCCTCCAGGGAGGAGATGCTAGTAGGGGGCAAGGATTGATACTGCTTACGGTCATCCCTGTCTAATGAGAACATGAAAATATTCATTAAAACATCCTCATGATGCATCTGCCTCTGATGCATGAGTTCATGAAACTCATGGAGATGTCGAACAGGGTTGTCCTCTTTACGCACTCTAAATATGGGAAAATAATCACCCCATTCATCCATAGTAGGGACAACATTAAGAAAACCAGGAACAACAGAGAAATTAAAGGGAGCAAACCTTCAAGCTAGGATTCTTTCTATTTTGAACTAGTGGAGTCGCCAACCGATCCTTCAACCATGGAGTCGCTAGGTGAAAGATATGGAGAATGAGTGTGTTTGGTATTTGTTCACCATCAAAGACTAGCTCTAATCGTTGTGTTCTCCGAGGGGCTTCAAGAGTAGCTAGAAGTAGTCACACCGAAATAGTGGAGTTGGAATAGTGGAGTCACCAGGTGCAAGTTGCAAACTTCAATGGTTATGATATCTGATGCACATTTAGAATCAGAAGCTCATTGTCTCTCTCCCATGGAATATATATCCACTTTCATCCTCGACAATGACACTAGAAATGTTAGCAGTGGAAGTCACCTCTTGATTGCAGGGGAGGTAAGCCTAGTACCCATCAATGTTTGGGGTGGATGTTGGTTTAAATTTGGATGGTCGATGGCCAAAACTCAATAACATGAAATATGTTCAACACAGAACTGGACAGTAAATGCACAGGGAAGTGAGGGCCACAATAACTTCAGTCAGTAAATTGAGTTAAAGCGAGAGCAGAGGGAAGAATTAGGAGAAAGGGTGAAGGAGACTGCTCTAGGAATTAGGCCTTCCAACAATTCAAAGAATAAAACCCAAGCTCGAGAGCATTCTTGAGCTCAAATTCAGAAACCAAAATATGTCTACAAGGGAAAAAATTACAGCTGTGGTATGATCAAACCTCCATCATCCTAAAATTGCAACAGTTTGATTGGATCCTCCATGCCCAATCCATTCAATGTGAGAAGAAAATAGATACATAAGGAGATGAATAAAACTGACCACGATACCACTATAATCAAACCTTCATTACAATAGTATAACAATCCTGGACTAGATCATCCATGCCCGAGTGTTTTAAACAACCTTACAGACAAAATGAAAGAGAAAGGAAGCTGATTTCTATTAACATGAAAGTGTCAAACCGATTACATAACCAGAGAACAACTCTAGGAGAACAAAGTTACAGATTGGGAGCTCTTCTCAACCAAAGACCATTGAAAAATAACAGAACTCCATACACATACTCAAAAATTTCGTAAACAATAGCAGAGGCATGCTCAAGCTTCCATGGTGTTGCGTCTACTCAATCAGAGTGTACAGGAACTCCTTTTTCAGACATGACCTTAACTCAATATGGGCTCACAGTAAAATACATCCACAGGGGAACTCTGAGCTGACATTCTACCTCCACGGCCAGTCCTTCCTGGCCTTCCATTCATGGGCTCAGCTGAGGCTTCAACCACCAACACCTACCTCCACAAATGCTTCATCGAGATTTGGACAGGTGCAAACCCACTTGGCATATGGAAGACATGGTGACCTCTTCATCTACAATTACCACGATGATTTTACCCTTGGTGAAGCTCATGCAAACTCCACACATTTACCCACATGTGGCCACGGGCCATGACCCAATGCTTAGCTTCACAAGTGCTTCGGGGTTTCGCATTTCAGGAGTCTCTACTCCACTTGATTCCTAGTATCATGATGCACGAACTATGAAATGCCCCTTTCAGATCGATGGTTGAACTTGCATTCCATCCGATGACTGAGGCTCCTCTCGATGGGTGCTTTCCTCCTGGCACTACCTTCCACATGACCAAAGGCTGTGACCATGGGCCCAAGTCTTGGGCACTTCACAATTTCATGTTTTGGGAACCTCCGCCTTGCTCCATACTGAAACCTCTGACTTGTGAAATTGTGATTTTGCTTATCAGCTGCCACATGCCCCTCTGGTTGGACGATCCAGATCATTTTGTGACTTTGGGCCTTCAACATTTTGGGACTCGGGATATCTGTGCATTCCTCACTTTAGATTTCCCTAAATGAATTTCTCCGCGGTTTAGATCCGATGCCACGTGTCCTGCTAGATCAAATAACTCCTGTTAATTTTGGATTTCGGGAGTTCGGATCCTTCCGACAACTTTTAACAACTCCTTGAAATATTGATTCCCTTTATTATTATTCGCCGACCAGATATGTGCACACCCTTGCACAGTCACGCCCCACCTTCGGATGAAATACATTTGTGGGTTCTTAAACCCACTTCTTTCGCATTTGGTCACCCAATGGCCAACTCCCAAGGAAAACATCCCCTTGCAGAAATATGTGATAACAGGTTGGATAAATAGTGGGTAAAGAATCATTATCATGCTAGCAATCAAATTTTCATTACTCACAAATCCCACCACTACTATAACCCACACCCTCAAAAGTAGAGCTAGATTAGATAAAGGAAGTTGAGGGCAAGAAATCAAGGCCCTTTGTGAGATCAAGTTCAATTAAAGTTCTCCCACTGAGAATCCTTTGATGACTAATATGTAATTCCATCCCAAGGTCACTTTATCTAATAATTCCCTTAGTAACAACTCATAAGAAATAATTGAGATGCCAACTAGTTAGTATCACTCCTAACTAAGCACATCTTGGTACAATAAAGAAGAAGGAAATTTACTACTTTTTGGAGAACATAACATAAGTAGTCCAAATTTCTTGCAAAAGTTGAAGCTTCAAATGCTCCATATGTAGAGAGATTTGATTTCAAACGTTCACCAACATATGGCTATAGATTCATGAGATCCTATTGCTCCATTTGAAGCAACTCTTTCCCAACAAATCCATCTCAAAATCCCAATGCTATAGTAGTTGTTGCTACAATGGTGTAATATCCATCTCTCATTTCAAATTCTCTAGAATGTATGTTGCCTTGGAATATTTAACATTATTCTACAACCCAGTTTAGTGGTACCATATCATGTCAGATCCATTTATATGAGAAACCAATCATGTCGTTGGAAACAAATATTATGATGGAGTTATGGCACTTCAAGGAGGAAGTTACAAGTTATGATATGTTTGATGATGCAAGGATAGTAGTGAGAAGTGGTGAGGCAATGAAGAAAGGGAAAGTCATTAAATGCACAATTTTACTTTAATGTCAAACCAATTAATAAGCATTTAATATGATATGTCAAACCCATTAATAAGTGGAAACATTGTAACAATAATTTAATTTTTAATTTTTAAATTTTTTTATGAGTTTGATAAATATGTAAATATATAATCTTCCACAAAAATATTAAGTCTAGTCATTATTCTTTAAAACCTTAAAAAAAGTAAAACTAAAATTTAAAAAATTAAAAACATAAATTTTAATTTAAAATAAAATAAAATATAAATATTTATGAAAAACCATGAGAAACATATATAAAATTAAAAACATTGATATTGATATGGAGTCAAAACATAAAACTATAATTTTTTACATGATAAGTAATTAAAAATATATATTTTTAATAAAAATATAATGTTATAAAATTAATTATTATTATTATTAAAACAAATGTGAATGTATGTAATAAATTTTAAAAAGTCACATATATATATGTGAATGTATGTAATAAATTTTAAAAAGTCACATATATATCATAGTAAATATTAATAGGTTGACAATAATTCTCTAACCCTAAAAACATAAAGTTGTTTAGAAAATGTCATAAACGTTAAATTCTTATCAGTAAGACCATTTTAGCAAAACCAATGTTAATATTTTTGTTTAAGAACTGTGAGATCACTCATCATGTAACATCGTTCTCTCGTGTGCACTGAACGAGTTTATTCTTTGAGGACACTTGCTTATAAGTGATTCAGATTATTATATGATTGGTCGTTTGATTATGATTATGAGATATTATGGATTTGATGATGTGTTATCGGGTCATATTACATAGACATGTGCTATTGACTGGGTTCTCCTGAGTGTGTAGGACTTTGGACCTTGAGGATGCAGAGGCATCGATGAAACCCCTTGGACTCCAGATCGAGTCAGGGAGTGGACTGTTGGGTTGAATATTGTTGATGTGACATATGTACATATGATTATATGTTATGATGATTGATTATTATTGCTGACATGATTCATTGATGGATACAGGCTAACGATAGATTGCTGACCAAACTCACATGTGGAGTAGAGGGGTCACGCAGGAAAACCAGAGACTTTGAGGGAGAGATGTGGGAGAAGCCCTGCCACAGCCTACTAGCACTCTCGTCATGGCTCAAACTGTAGGTTAATGATTACCTAGTTCGATAATACCCACGATGACGTGAGGGAATACTGTGACAGTTGCTCATGATGATTCTAAGGGGCACACAATAAGGCAGGGGCCTTATTCCTTAGAGGCCCTTAGTCTCCCACAAGATCACCTCACAGAGTATTGATTCCAGGGCTTTTTGATGTCTACCAAAGGAAGTCAAGAGGCGAGTGGCACCCTTGGAGCATGTAATGTGTCTTGAAGGGCATGTTGTGCAAGGAAAATGGAAAGAGTCGAGTGGCACCCTTGCAGCACGTAGTGCGTCCTGAAGGGCACGTCGCACAAGGAAAAAGGAAAGAGTCGAGTGACACCCTTGGAGCACATAGTGCATCCTGAAGGGCACGTTGCGATTTTAACTGGTAAGTGAATAAACCTGGACGGCCTTAAAAAAACAATTTCCCTAATAAAAATGTTGCTCAGCCTAGTGAAATTAAAATCTAGGTCTAAGTAGAACATGTGGTAAAAAAAATAATAATAACAATAAAAAATAAACATGTAACAAGAAGGGGGGTAAGGAATTCAAATTTATTTATTAAAGTCAAAATTATAATCGAGGATTAAAATTTTAAAAAGGAAAATGGTTGTTTTTATCTATTTTTGCTAATTTAATTTTAGTTAAAAAAAAGGGAAAAGGGGGTAAATGGTTGTTTCATCTACACTTGCTAAATCAATTTTTTGTTAAAAAGGAAAAAGTGGGAAACTTAAAAGAAATAGGAAACTTAAAGAAAAATGGGAAACCTAAAGAAAAAGGGCAACATAAAGGAAAAGTTGAATGTCTAACTTTGTAGGGAATCTTGCCTTGGGAAATTGCTATTTATGAACTCAACTAGGAATTAAGTAAGGCATAAGTCATTTAAGATTTGGAAGGGAATATTGGGACACCAATGATCGTTTTTAGGAACGCTTTTAGGTGGGTGAGGGAAATAGGAATATTTAATTAATTAATAAAATTGATTTTCTGGTTCAACTAGGGGATGGGTGACATGTGTATGGGGGAGGTTTTTCCTAATTAATTAAATGAATAAGGAAATTAATGAGAATTTGGGAAACTAATTACTTGAAAACTCTATAAAAATGATGGAGGAGGAGGAGTATGGATCTCATCTTTTTGCGTAACGTTACGCTGCTGTAATTTTAATTAATTGAACTTTCTCTTGTGGGAGTTGGGATACCCAGCTTGAGTAAGGAGTGGTAGCTCGACCTTGCGAGGTGAGCTGGGAGCTAGAAGTTCTATGGTATTGTGTGTGTATCCCCTTTTCACCTCGAGGGGCTTAGGGGGAAGAAGACTACCCCTAGCATTGGCTGGGAGGTATTGGTGAGGTCACATCGGTTGGCAAGTAGGATGTAATATACTAGATATAAAAAGTATGCAATAGATAAATAAAATGCTAGAAATGGAAGAATAAAAGTAATATAACCAACATAATCTCCATAATAACACATAAATGATATAAGAACAACAACAGAAATAACACTTGATTCAGAAGGCAATGTTCGTGGGCCTTTTCGAGGGGGAAACCTCCAGTCAAGCAATGCTCTATTAGAATAATCTCCCAACTAGGGTTCTCACACCCTCGACTCCTATTTATACTAAATATGTCTATCAAAAGAAGCATCTAGAGGAAGATTCTTCTAGAATCAGAATCTTTTATTAGGTCTTCTTACATCTGCCTTATTCTATTTTATTGAAAGGCCTTATTAATATTGACCTTTATTACATCCGAATATATTGTTCTACCTACATGCAGGTTAGGACCCTAACACGAGAGCTAGATAGAGCGTGTGCAGGACAACAACTTAAGATCATTTCTGTTTGGATAAGGTACGCCTGTTAAAGTTGTTACTTGCAATGAAATTTTAAATTACACATGTTATTTTTTTGTTCTCGGTCAAAGATTTCATTGCCAGGAGATTTCTTGCACCTTCTTTCCTACGGTACTTGTAATTCTTATGCTCATTGTATTTTGAATTGATTTCCCATGGCGAACCTAACCCCCTGATTTCATGGCTTCTCCGCATTTGTTTTTATTGATAATTACGAAGAAAAATTGTAGTTTATCTTATGTCCCTTATCCCTTTAGCTATTAGTCTGTGCCTGAGAAGTCAGCCAAGAGCCAAATCAACGATCGTCATTTCGGTGTTTAAAGACCTATAGATTCAAATGCACTGCTTTCCTGTGCACAGATAATAAGTGAAGGATAAATTTTCTTCGTCCATCTTTCTATCCCTTACATATCTTTGCGTTTTTCTGTCATGATTAATCTCTAATTCTTGTGCCTTCTTGTGAATGAGTATCCTTGCATTTCGATTGATTCATTGTCGAATGAGTGGTCTTTGCGCCTTCTTGTGTTGAGTATCTTCGCATTTTTTTTTATTATCATCCCTGCGCTTTATCTTTGCGATTTCTTGACATATTACCCAGTGCTTGATTGGTATAACCTATGCAATTTTATTGATCAATCCCAACACTTTGTTAGGCATCATCTCTATGATTTTAATGTTGAATCCTAGCGCTTAGTTTGGTATTTGACTACGATTTACTTTATTGATTGTGATGTAATGTATTGACTGTGTTTTTAAGATGTAGTGATTGCTATTGTAATACATAGTGACTGTRATTTTTATACTGTAACAAYGTTTTTATTATATATTGATTTCAAATTTACCACAACAAATTTTACCTAGCAGAATTCATTTGATAGAGTTGTTATCTCCCTTTTTTAAATGCTTTTAACATAGCTATTTCATTTTTCTTTAACACAATGGTTCATCTTTTCTTTTTCCCAGCAATTTCATCTTTTCTACACAACAAATTTTGCCCAATTTTTAACTCAACAATTATCATAATTTTAACTCTGCGAAAATCCTTTAATAGACAACAATGATATTTTTAACTCAACAATTATCATATTTTTATCTCTATGTTTGGAAGGACAACGATATCAATTCTATAGTTTATAGACAATGATTATATAAGGAATGAAAATAGCCAGTGAATTAATGGACAACACATTAATAGATAGTCAATAATTCTTAGATAGCGAATTAATATATTTCAAGAATTAATGGACAGCAAATTAATGGGCAACATATTCAATAAACTTGTGACATGGGCAGCGATCCTTTTTCTTAGAGTTTCAATTTCGTCTTGATTACACAGCGAAGACTACACAACGATTTCCCTAAATGTTTATTGTTAGATAGCATAAGCCTACACATCGATTTCCCTAATGTTTATTGTTAGATAGCATAATTCTGATAGTGTGTTTATCATTAGTATGACTTCGTTTTAGCATTGGTTGATGTGAATGACCGTGTGTCAATATGACAATGTGTTCATGATTGTTTATATGACAGTGTTTGATAATGGTGTTTATTAATATTTTATAATGGTGTTTATATGACAGTGTTTTAGTAATGATGTTTATTATTATGTTATATGTACAACATTTCTATAATGGTGTCTATTATTATGACAACGTTTTTATAATGGTGTTTATTATTATTATAATGGTGTTTATTTTTAGGACAACGTTTTTATAAGGGTGTTTATTATTATGGCCGTTTTTATTAATACTGTTGACAGTAAAATGTTCTTCATGCAACGATATTTAATTATCAATTAGTGATGGTGATTTACCTAGCGATATATAATATTACCCAACAATATCATAATCACCACAACGATTTCGATAATTAGAATTTAAATATGATAATTAGCAATTTTAATAATTAGGATTTTAAGAATTGTTAGACAACATTTGATACATTGATCACAACAATTTTATTAAGTGAATGATTGTGTTTTAAATATGACTACGTACATGACCGCGTTTTAATATGGAATGTTTGCATTTATTTATGATGTGTCTGTGAATTCATGAATATCAACGTCTTGAATGTGAATGACAATATTTCTTTATGTGAAGGACAACATTGTAGTCATTGCTATTATGACTGCGTTTTTCCTTATAGACAGTAATTATTTTTAGACAACAAATCTTATATTCTATATCTTGTAATTACACTGCACTATCATATCAACTCAGCAATTTCGTCTATTTAGACAACGATAATTTAGACAACAATATTGTAGAGAGCAATGCCGAATATTTAATAAGCAACGTAGATCACTTTTTAATGATAAGTAGTTCACTTATTTTAATGGAAAGTGTATATTTATTGACAAGCATATTTTGATTTTGTTAAGTGCATGTAATAGTTCACAATTATGGTCACATTTATGATAATAGTAACATTTATAATAGTCAACTCCTTCGCACTTAGACATCATGCTTAATAGATAATGGTTTGTGGTTTGTTGGCGAAGTCGTTTAATAGCTTGCACATTTTTAGTTTGAGTGATGTCATCTTGCGTCTTGTCGAATTATTGCTTGGGTGTGTGGGTATAGTCATCTTGTCAGTTAATTCAGTCTCCTAATGCATTGGATTTTTTTTCCCCAGGATATTTGTCTAGGCATGTTATGTTGCGCCTTGGTGACTGTCATGCCTATCGCTTGGTGACAATATGATTCCTGATGAGGGGATCATTATGCGCCCTGATGGATAGAGGCATTGACAACCTGGCTAGAGTCTGTGCTTCCCGATGTGGGCGTTATTCATTGTAATTGATGTTGTCCTTTAGCTTGTAGGCGTTGTCTTTCTTGTGTCGAGTGGGTAGTCATTTTTATTTGTCTATTGATTATTGTATGTTTCTCCTAGTTGCATGATGTGCTAGTGTGTTGAGTCATTGTTGTCTATTTCCTGATCTGCGTGCATTATGCTCGTCATCAAGTTCTGTGGTTTAGCTGTTGCCATTGTTGCGGTCTTGCTTAAAAAAAAAAATTCTCCTACTTGCGTCGCTTGTAGTCATAATGATGAGGTTGTTACACATCAAATGTCCCTCACTAGATCTAAAAATGTCATTGGTTAGATTTCAATGTTTTACACAACTTTAATCATCTAAATAACCCACAAATGCCTTCATCAAACCCCAATGTTTTCGTGTGTGTGTCTATATATATATAGATATATATAATGCTTTAAACCTTGGTTTTCCGAAATGCATATCAACATCAAAATTAGCTTTTGAAAATTTCTTTGAGCAGAACATCTATTGCTTAATTGGTTGGTGTGAGTTGGACATGCCCTTCGTGTGGACTATGATGACAAACTAATGCAATTATGCAAGTATTAAAATATAGTAAAATGATTTTGTCTTAAAAAGGAAACATGGGTGTTGCGATTAATGGACAAATGTTAAAAAACACGTGGAATTATTTGGGAGTAAATTAAAGAGGAGAGTAAAATACCCATCCTTCTAAAATTGTTAAAATGTTTTGATACAAATAAAATTAACAAAGGAAGCATGAGAATGTACATAATTGTTCATATATCTAATAACATTTTAAAATTTTATGAATGGAAGCATTTAACAAACACAATATTTATAAAATAATATACACATATATGTGTAATAGAAGAATAAATTAGTTAGGTATAAGGTACGTTGCTTTCAATATTAGGTAATATATTTCAATTCTCTCAACATAAATCCACTTTTGAGCTAGGGCTATCAATACACAATGAGGGTTGGTTCTCATGGCTAGCCATTGTCATCACACAACTCAATACTTAGATTTGTAACTCCAACAACCATCCAATACATGAGCTCTCTTTCCCCTCAACCCGTACAACCTAAGGAATGAGATCCCCTTCGTTGCCATGCAGTCCCTCGGGCTATCCCACTTCCCTTGAGGGCTCCAGCACAAGGTTCACAATGAAATTTCATAAATGGGGACTCCAGGAATCTCAATTGTTACAATGGAGTGCTCAAAATAGCCTTCTCAAGGCTCTTGAGCAATTTTCCTCAGCAAGAAAATATCCCTTGTAAGCATACAACCTACACTTACTGACACACAACCTACATTTTCAACATAAACCCAACCTCTTTCATGGCTACTCTCATACACAACATGGTCGGTGCTCTTTTCGAGCACCAAGCCCTCCCTTACTGTCCCAAAAATTTCTTTTAAAAATTGTCTTCAATACCCACTCAAATTTCATTTTCTCTCATGCAAGCTTTGACTCTCGCATTTCCCAAAAAGTGATTGTACTCAACCCATTATGTCATAAATTAGTGAGATGATTTTTCTCACCAACTTCTTACATGTATTCAATGGTGGGTTTGATAATTCAAATGAGGTAAACATTAATAATAAAATGTCTTGTATATTTAGGAATGTGGAACTGGGTGGACCCCCTTTAATCCCCCTCTCTTGCGGACTCATAGCCCCCCAACATTACCATCCCTTTCTTATAACAACCATCAAAATATTTTTATTAATAATTCAAATGTACAATTTGCATGGCTCAACCCTCAACCATATTGATCATTACATATTCTCTGACCCAAAGCATACTAGTTCACTAGCCTATTTCACATTTGCTTAATTACATTACAATTTAGAAGGTTTTAACACTAGGAGGATATTACAAGTAGATAAGTTCAATCATCTTTTAGTCGCAATTCTTCCATAAATTTTATAAGAACTTATAACTCTTAGTGAAATTGACTTGATGACTTTACAATCATCTATGTTACAATCATCTATGTTACAATTCAATGCCATTTATTTCACCTCCATTTTCTCCAATTCTATTTCAAAGTCTTCTTTTCCCACCCCTATATATTTCACCTTATATGGTATTTATTGTTGCAATGTTCATTTCACATTCATAAACATATATACTCTCCCTGTTCATGTTCAAATGTTCAGTGAGACTTTGGTCCATTGTGATAAGTAAAAGAGTAAACACCGTGGATCCCTTAGCAAGTGTGTCTTTAAATGTCTCAACCCTTGCTAAGTCATAAGTTTCTTGTTAAATGTACCACTAATTCAAGTGTTGTTGACCCTAACCTAGGGGTTATAGTAGCATCCCATAAGATCAAACTGTTCGCAACGACACACTTCGCAGGCGCGGCGGCCGTCGCTCTTATTCCTCCACTCATACAACGCATCATCCAAGACATAGATGATATTATCCACAAGGAACAAAACTGTGAGGCTCTGAAAACCGTATAAAGAGCCTGATGGAAGATATGAGCTATTCTCAAAATCAGCAGAACGAGCTTCTGCAAACCGTGCGGAACGGGTTGGAAAGTCTGGGAGATGCTTTGAAAAACGCCAAACACCTCATCGATCGACCGCAACAATGTCTTTGCGACATCACACTCCCTAGACGGATTAGAAAATTGAACACCCAGTTTGATAGGCTCTTTAACGACCTTGAGAGAGACTTTTCAATAGTTCGCAAAGCTCAACAGTTGGGTGGACCATCTGCTGTACAAGGTACTAGGGCCTCCTTGAATGGCATCTGCAATGTAGCTTATCAAGGAAGGCGCAGACGCTTCACCCTCAATTGGAAATGGTCTGTTTTTAAACGAGAGCCACGAGGCGGTAATGCCCCTGCACCTTTCAGGCCGATTTAGAGATGGGAGCATGAACAGCACAGAGCACTTGTGAACCACAAAGCAACTTCGAGTAACTTCTGGAACTTGTTGGAACTTACACCTATTGACAATGGGCACATTTAATAGGTTTTTAGTTTTTAATACGTTTTCTATAGACGAGATTAAATATGTCTAGAATATTCTTCGTCGTCACAATAAATGAATGACACTGATTTCATCCATTAACTTCCGAGCTGTTATAAAGACATCCGTTTATATGTTTACTTTTTTACATTTACCTAATCGTGTTTAAAAATTACTATGTTCACTAACTTATTGTCACGTCTACCTGATTAAAAAATATTAAGGTATTAAGGTGGCCGTGTTTCTTTGCTGGCATCACCAACGATCGCCAGTGGGAATTTTAATAGCCAGTTGCCTTTCGGCGTTCACCAACCACGAGTTAGCAGCTGTGCTAGTTGTATTTGTTTTTAATATCTATACTTATTTGAAAGTGTATAAATTTTGATAAAATTTATTAATTTTTAAAATTATAGATATATAGTTTTTAGAAAATTTGGGTAATTTTTAGAGTAAAATGTTTTTATCCTATATAATTAAATATTAAAAAAAAAATGAAAATCTATAAATATTTTTTTGGAAGAAAACATGGAAAATTAATCTATGAATGACATTTAGCCTCTAAAATTTTTCGGGCATTGAATTTCTGTCATATTATGGCTATTCCATATTAAGGCTATCAGTCCATACTTCCCTAAATTCTACATTGAATTTATCGCTTATGTTTATCTAAGATCACTTTTAATGTCCCTTTTGAGTGTGCTTATTTCATCTTTCAAACCATACAATTGATCTTGTTTCACATGGCGGAGAGACTTCACCCAAGGTTTGAATGTGAAGCACTACACCTAAATTTGGCTATGTATTTTTATGTGAAATTTGTTCTTGTGTGATAAAATTTGATGATTATTACATATAGAACTAATATCTTTGACTTGACTAATATTGTCAATTTTAGAAGTAATATAACATATTGGAGGGGAACCACAAGGATTACAAAATCCAAACGCTAAATTGTCATGCAACAACAAACACAAGAACATGTTCTTAGAAATTCCACAGTTAGCTCGAGATAGATTGTCTTCAACACAAAGGCCCATCGTCAAACTCTACATTGCTTGAGAGATTGTTTTTTCTCCCAGAACAAACATAAAATATTTAATTCAAATATGCAATGTCGATGGACCTCATTGAATTTACAAAAAGAAAGTAACCTAACAAGAAAGAACTTTGATTTCTCTCTGTGATGAATCAATCACATTGATTTTGAACAAGAAACTAGCCATTCCAATGTTTGAAGTAGGATTGCAAAATTCCATAGAGAAAAATTCTTTACTAGTGACCATTTAGAAAAACACTAAATACCCAATAATTAAGAAAGCCATTGTGTATATAGAAGCTAGGATCTATACACAATCGGTGGGAGGAGAATTTCAATCATTTCTTCTATGCATGCAAATGAAAAAAAATAATGCTCTCAATAATTAACATAATGTTGAAAAAGAAAAAAGAAAGAGCTCACCTTATTAATTTGCATAGATCATAAACATTCATAGATCCATTTGAAAAAAAGAAAAGGGATTTATTATTTCCTTTGGGAGTCTCCTCAATCAATGCCAATTACATATCTTCAATATTTCAAGTTTAGATAGGGATCCTTCACTTGACACAATGTTTAATGACAATCTGTTACACCTTACTAAGTGTTGCATGCATTTTATCAAGTGTCAAATACACCTTACTAAGTGTCGTATGCACTTTATTACGTGTCATAAGTGTCGTATGCACCTTACTAAGTGTTGCATGCATTTTATCAAGTGTCCTATGCACCTTACTAAGTGTCGCATGCACTTTATTAAGTGTCGAAAAATTTGACACCGTGAAAGAACATTTGTAATAATCCCTAGTCCTCATGGAGGAGAAAATCCATCATAAAAAGGTCGAAAAAATCTCTTTTACATTGAGATTTTGACGATTTTTGAAGGTCAGCATTCCCCTGCTCATGTATAGGGAGGATTGATATCTTGTCAATGGCACCCTACCCATGTATAAGGAGTGTCGTCAACGCTCTATGTTCAATCTTAGGGGGGCGTTGAAGTGGTTAGAGGAAGTTGCAAATAATCCACCTTATTCTAATGGTCAGTTCCAAGAGGATGAGGTCAAATATTTGAGTCATATCTCATGGCTCCATCATAAGTAAACTCAATCTCAACTTATGGAGAAAAATACTCAACCATTCCCTAAAATACTTCATGGTGGTTAAGCCTCCAAACTCCAGTATAATGAGTGCATTACAAGGTGAAAGGGGTAGAGAATTGAATAGCATCGTACTTATGATAGTGTGAAAATAAACGAGATGGATAGGAGAGCTTGGAAGAGGAACTACTGCAACATCACAGTAATGATTGTAAGTGCTTCATCATTACTTTCATTTAATACATAAACTTGGCCTATTCCCTTCATATGTTGTGTCATTGATCACATATATGTCTATTTTTGTAAAGTCATCATATATAGATTTATTTTCACCTAACAATATAGAGTAAAAGAAAGAAGATTCCTCTTTGTTTGTTGCAGGTCTTATCCTGTGCCTAGGAGCTTCGTCAACAAGGTCAAAGGGTGGAGCATTGAGGACAACCATCATAAAAAGGTATGTCTTCCATCTCTTTCCTCTTACTCTGATTGTTGAAGTAGGTCTAAAGGGAAGTTATTGTCCATTTTTTTTCTTCTTTCTTTGGATCAAACAAGGGGTCTTGATCCAAATGGGGGTTTGACCTATTCATAGGGGGGGACTTAACCACAACATAAAATTGACGACTCCACTAGGGATTAACTTTTATTATTCATTCCTTAGTTTCCTTGGTTTCTTCTAGCCTTTTAAATATCAAGGTTTAATGAAATGCTTTTAAAACTTAAATTGAAGAAATGAAGAGAAATAACAAAGAAAAAAGACACAAGCAAGTTGATAACGAAGTTCACCCATCCTAAGCTATGTCTCCTGGTTAGCTTCCAATGAGTGACTTCTCCATTAATGATGTCAAATTCTTAATTACATCAAATGGGTCTCCAACCTACACAAAACCTGTCTTTGGCCTCTTTAAGAAGACTAGAACATGCATGGGAACAACTTTCCCTTCTCTTCCTACACTCAAAAAGGTATAAAAATTCTTATTCTCCAATTTACACAGAAAAAACAACGATTAAAAGTTAATCATGTTGAATCCTTTAAACATACCATGCCCCGATGCAATGGTAAAATGCTTGGTAATAATACAATAGGTCGCATGGTCGAATTTGTGACCGGTTGGATTTTATGGACTATAGAATATATGCAATTCAAAACTAAATCATTTCAAATGCCATAATAAGAAACAACAATGGCGCATTGGTTAAATCATGAGGTTGTTTGGGTGGAGGTCACGGTTTCAAGACCACGAAACTCCAACTTTGTCATATTTTTATAACTATTACAACTTAAATAAAGATTTTCAGTTATCTGTATCAAGCTCCACTTGTAGCCATTTGGTTAAACCATTGGTTTATTGCAGTGACATCAGGGGTTTGATCCACCCACTTATCAGTTTAAAAGTGGTTAAGGCCCTTTTGGAGAAATCGAGTTGATTACATGGTGGCCCTCCATTGGCCCATGTGGTGACCTATCCATGCAAAGTCAGTTTCCCATGTCAACCTACCAATAAATTCCATATCATCTTACCACATTAGTATCCTTCCACCTCATTCTTCCACATTATCCCTCGTACAACCCAATCATCCTACCACATCAACATTTGTATAGCCTAGTCATCCTTCCATGTCAGCATCCATACATCCCACTCAGCCTACCATGTCAACATATGCATAATTGAGTCATCATGCCATGCCAACATCTCTTCCCTCCAGTAAACACGCCACATCAATATCTGTTTAATCCAGTTAGTAGGCCACATCAACATCTATACTACCACCTGTCAGGTCAAATTTCCACGTGTCATGTCCATACTTCCATGTGTCATTTTCATAATGAAACATGTCACATCTGTACTACCATGTGTCATGTATGTACTTCCATGTGTCACGCTCGTACTGCCACATGTCATCCTCTCATGATTCCATGTGTCAACCTTTGCTGATGCCATGTGTCATCCCTGTCACCATATTTGTCTATTTGGCCAATGCCAAAACTTTCAAGCATGATGTTTATTTGAGCTCATTCAAGTTTTGTTGGAAATATCTGGTCGAGATTGTAGTCTCCCCAAGGCCGAGCCCCTTTGCAGATCATGTTATATGCAAAGAATTGTAAATATGGTCTATAGGCTCGTGAGCCAAGTTTTGAATAAGTTGTAGCCTTACGAGTTTTGTTAGGCTAGGGAGCCTAAGTGCTGAAGGCTAGGAGCCTGTTGATGTAATTATATGTATGAATGTCAATTAATAAAATATAAATACCGCCAGTGCAGACCGACCACGATGAATGAGTGAAGGGGGATTGAGCGTCCACAGATTGGGCAAGGAACTAGGGGCTAAAAAGGTGGGAAAAGG
>JZKD02S1673063.1:778685-802158 GCA_000966675.3 Picea glauca | reverse complement strand
GGAACAGGCATGTGGGGAATGAGGGTCTGTGTGCAGTGAGCGTGGGAGATTCCTGGGAGAGTTTCTTCCTGTTGAATGTGTATGTGGTGTCTTCCCTGTAACCTCAGCCTGAGTCTAGAGTCCTTGCCTTGGGGTGGAGATCGGTCCCAGCTCGGGGGTGACCTACTGTTGAGCTGATGAACAGTGTGGTCTAAGGCTGGGAGGTTCGTGGAATGCCTGCACTTGGTTGGTGATTTCTACAGCAGATAAAAGATAAGTATATCTGAATTATGTTTTAACACATTTGAGCATGACTGTATTGTTTTGTATCATGCTTTCCGCTGTGTAAATGAAATACTGTTGCATGTTATGGTTTGTTAATGGTAACAATAACTTATATATTTTTACTCTGTGAATTAAGTGTGTTTAATCCTGGTTAAATGCATTTGTTTTTAAATCCATGTAATGAATGGTGAACCGAGAGGTTAGGGTGAACCTGGGTAGTGAATAGGTACACTACAGAGATCTTCGACATGGAGACATTTTCATAAGAATTTGAGAACATCAAATTTTTGGTCACATGATCTGCCTGGATCATGAGGGATAAAAAAAGAAAAGATTTCAAGCTTAGTTTAAGCTAGAGATAATTGGATGATATTGAGTTTCCATTTTTGCTTCTCTAAAATGACCTCTATGCTAAGAATTACAATTAGAGCATACTTCTGAAGAGCTTGGGATTTAGCACATCATTAAATTTGATGTAATTCAGGTAGTAACTTCACCCATAGTTGCACTATACTATGTTCAAACTAGTAAAAATAAGAAGTTATAGACAAGAATGAAAAGAGAAGGATTTTGGATTTCGATTTATGTTCTCAACCTCTAGGTCCTTATTCAATGGGAAGGCATTCCTCATAATCAAATAGGGAAAATGGAGGTATAGATATGGGGGATTTCCTCCATTATGATAGTGTCAACTATGACACATGTTAGTTAATGGGTTTAAAAGCTATTACTGAACACTAGTTATAGTCAAGGTTGATGTTGTTTTTTCTAGGAAGGTCTAGAGGTCTTGAGTTATGGGTTGGATAAACAGTGGGTAAGGACTCATTATCATGCTAGCAATCAAATAATCATTGCTCACAAATTCCACCACTCCTATAACCCACAACGTCAAAAGTAGAGCTAGATCAGGTAAAGGAAATTGAGGGGAAGAAATAAAGGCCTTGTGCGAGATCAGGTTCAAGTAAAGTTCTTCCACTGAGAATACTTTGATGAATAATATGTAGTACCATCCCAAGGTCACTTTATCCAATAATGCCCTTAGTAATGACTCATAAAAAATCATGGAGATGCCAACTAGTTAGCATCACTCCTAACCGAGCACATCTTGGTACTATAAGGAAGAAGGAAGCTAACTACTTTTTGGAGAACATAATGTCTTTGTCTAACATAAGAGAATATTTGTAAATGAAAAGATATACTAAAAGAACCATTGGGAGAAGCTTATGCATGAGAAGCACCAATAACTCATGCTAGTTACTACCATTCATGAAGTAGTCCAAATTTCTTGCAAAAGTTGAAGCATCAAATGATCCATCTATAAAGAGATTTGACTTCAAATCATCACCAATATATGACTATAGATGCTTGAGATCTTAATGGTCCATTTGAAACAACTCTTTCCCAACAGATCCATCTCAAAATCCCAATTCTATAGTAGTTGTTGCTACAATGATGTAATATGCATCTCTCATGTGAAACTCTCTAAAATATATATTGCCTTGGAATATTTAACATTGTTCTACAACCCACTTTAATGGTTCCATATTGTGTGAAATCCATTTAGTCATGCTATTGGAAACAAATATTACGATGGATTTATGGTACTTCAAGGAGGAAGTTACAAGTTATGATATGTGCGAGGATGCAAGGACAGTAGTGAGAGGTGGTGAGTGAGGGCACTTTAATGGTGCCATATTGTGTGAGATCCATTTAGTCATGCTATTGGAAACAAATATTACGATGGACTTATAGTACTTCAAGGAGGAAGTTACAAGTTATGATATGTGCGAGGATGAAGGGATAATAGTGAGAGGTGGTGAGTGAGGGCGGAAAGGGAAAGTTTTAGAAGGTGCAATTTGGCTTTATTATCAAATCAATTAATAAGCATTTATCATACCCATTAATAAGTGGAAGCATTGTAACAATAATTTAATTTTGAAATTTGAAATTTTGAAATTTTTTTATAACTTTAATAAATATTTAAATATATAATCTTCCACAAAACTATTAAATACAATTATTATTCTTTGAACCATTAAAAAACTAAAACTATAAATATAAAAAATAAAAAATGTAATTTTTAATTTAAAAAAAATAAAATGAATAAACATTTTTGAAAAACCAATAGAAACATATACAAAATTAAAAAAAATAATATGGACTCAAAATCAAAACTCTTTAATTTAAAGTGAAAATATAATTTTTAATATTTAATATTAAAATAAGTATAATCACATCCTTATTATTATTATTAAAACAAATGTGAATATATATAATAACTTCAAAATATTAATATTGTAAAAATAATTTTCTAACATTAAAAACATAAATCTACATAAAAAAAATTCATAAACCTGCTTTAAAAAGGTCATAAACGTCAAATTCTTATGAGTAAAACCATTTTAACAAAAATAACACCCATATTCTCATTTAAAACTATATGATCACCCATCAAAATTAATCATATAGTTTTACACTAGATCTCAAATGGTTAGATTTCATAGCGTTACACAACTTTAATCATCTAAACAACCCACAAATGCCTTCATCTAACCCGTAATGTTTATATATATATATATATATATATATATATATATATATGGGGTTTTAACCTTGACATCAAAATTCGTTTGAGTAGGACATCTATCGCTTAATTGGTTGGTGTGAGTTGGAGATGCCCTTTGTGTGTACTATGATGACAAACTAATGCAATTATGCAAGTAACAAAATATAGTAAAATGATTTTGTCTTAAAAAGGAAACGTGGGTGTTTCGATTAAGGGACAAATGTTCAAAAACACGTAGAATTTTTGGGAGTAAATTAAATAGTAGAGTAAAATATACATCCTGCTAAAACTGTTAAAATGTTCTGATACAAATAAAATTAACAAAGGCAACATGAGCATGTACATAATTGTTCATATATTTAATAACATTTTAAAATTTTATGAATGTAAATATTTAATAAACATAATATTTATATAATAATTTACACATATATGTATAATAAAAGAATAAATTAGTTAGGTATAAGGGACGTTTCTTTGAACATTAGGTTAGTTATTCTATTTCTCTCAATAGAAAATCACTTTTGAGTTCTCTCAATAGAAAGCCACTTTTGATTTAGGGTTATGAATACAAAAGGATGTTTGGTTTTCATGGTTGACCACTATCATCACACAACTCAATGTCGAGATTCCTAACTCCAATAACCATTTCAATTCACTAGCTCTCTTTCTCCTCAATTCACACAACCTAAGGAATGAGATCCTCTTCATTGCCATGCAGTCCCTCAGGCTATTCCACTTCTCTCAAGGGATCCAACATAAGGTTCACAAGGAAATATCACAACTGGGGACTCTAGGAATCTCAATTGTTACAATCGAGTGCTCAGAATAGCCTTCTCAAGGCTCTTGAGCAATTTTCCTCAGCAAGAAAATATCACTTATAAGCTTACAACCTACACTTACCAATGCACAACCTACATTTCCAACATAAACCCCACCCATTTCATGGCTACTCTCATACACAGCATGGTCGGTGCTCTTTTTGAGCACCAAGCCCCCCCTTGTTGTACCAAAATTTTCTTCTAAAAATTGTCTTAAATACCGGTTCAAATTTCCTTTTCTCTCATGCAAGATTTGACTCTCGCATTTCCCAAAAAGTGATTGTACTCATCCCATGTTGTCATAAATTAGTGAGATAATTTTTCCCACTAACTTTTTACATGTATTCAATGACGGGTTTGATAATTCAAATGAAGTAAACATTTATAATAAAATGTCTTGGATATTTATGAATGTGGAACACCTTGGACCCCCTTTAATCCCCCACTCGTGTGGACTCATAGCCCCCCAACATTACTGTCCCTCTCATATAACAACCATCAAAATATTTTTACTAATAAGTCAAATGTACAATTTTTACGGCTCAACCCTCAACCATATTGATCCTTACAACTGCTCTAGCCCAAAGCATACTAGTTCACTAGCCTAGTTCACATTTGCTTAATTACATTACAATTTACAAGGGTTTATGATCCGGATTTTATGAGCAGAACGAAATGAATACAAATTATTAAAAAATGCTTAACAAAAAATAAAAGAGATACAATAAAATTGGTTTTCTATTCAATAAGGAAATAAGCTGAAACTATAAAATGTAGTGAAAAACAAGCTTGTTGGAATGGTGGTGGCTTATCTCTGAGAAGAGATGTGACGACTATGCTCATTCACAAAAAGATTTTTACAATGAAGCTTTGAAGCCCTTTTACAATAAACAAGAATGTAAAAAACACTAGACATCCAAAAACCTAATCCTAGGAGATGAAACGCCAAAAATCATGTGGGCCTCGTTTGGGTAAGCTAGTACGTCAACTTCCCGGGGTCGTAACTTTTTCATACGATCTATGTTTTGAGCACACAATAGACCATTGGAAAGGTCTATCTGAGAAGAACAATTTTCGACTGGTCCAAGTTAATGCCTCCGAAAATAACTTGGGCCCCCAATCCCCAAAAAACATCGTTTAGGACCTCAAAATGGCCCCAAAAGTTTGGAACCCGAAAAACTATCGAAAAATTGTCAAGGTGGAAAACTGTTTTTTGAGCCAGTGGAATAGGTGGGTGGCCACCGATATCCACCTAGACCAATCCTCCCTCCTTAGGAAGAAATGATCTCCATTGCGTCGATTTCCCCCATCAAATGAGGAAATTGCTGTTGAATTTGGCCTCGTGTGAGCCACTTGCCTTGGTGCAGGAGTTTCCTTGCTTTGATGACTCGATAAAGCTGGACCCTTTGTTGTCGAGTGCCCTTGATCCATGTTTCCACAATATGATCACTGGATGTTTGTTGCATGCATTCACGGTTCAGATCTGTTGGTGTCAACTGCTCTGCTATCTCTGAGGTGTCCAATAATGGTGGGAAATATGGTCGAAGGAGAGCCACGTTGAAGACTGGATGCAAGCCAAGGAAGGGGGGAATGTTGAGCTCAAAATAATTGTCACCCACAACCTTGTTGATGGCGTATGATCCATAACGAAGTGGGTGAAGCTTCCGATGGGGCCCTGTAAGGCGTTCTTTCTACAAATGCAACCAAACTTTGTCGCCCACCTAAAACTTATGTGGCACTTGATGTTGATCATGGCGTTGTTTGTACTTTGCATTAGACTTTCGTAGAACATCTTGAACCTATTGGCGGATATGTTGAATCTTCTCAATGAATTAGGTGGCTTTTTAAACTTTCGGACGAGAAAGGGATGTGTTGACCGACATGGTCGCTAGGGGTAGTGCAACATCCATGAGGCCCAATGGTTGGAATCCCAACCCCACCTGAAAGGGGTTGTGGCCAGTTGAGCTATGCAGGGCTCAGTTGTAGCTATTCTGGACATAGGGAAGACTCTCATCCCATGTGCTGGGGTGTTTTGAATTGTACATATGCAGAATATGTACAACCATCCGATTGACGACTTCAGTTTGGCCATCTGTCTAGGGGTGGAAGGCAGTGGATTTGGTGAGTTTGGTATCCAGCAGTGACCAGAGGCTTGACCATAATGAGTTGAGGAAACAACTGTGTCTGAGATAATTGTTTGTGGGATCCCAAAATGTAACCATACTCGTTCAAATAAGAGCTAGGTAGTGGCTTTTGTTGTGATTTTCTTCTTGCAGGCGGCTAGAATTTCCCTCTTGGAAAAGTGATCAACAACAAAAAAAACACAATCATTTCCCCTCTTAGTGGATGGGAGGCCTAAAATATAGTCCATTGAGATGGATTCCCACAGCCTGTTAGGAGTAGGAAGAGGGGTGTACAGGCCATGTTTCTTAGTGTTTGTTTTGGCAATAGCGCAGGTGGTGCAGGCCTTGATACATCTTGTCGAAGTTTCGGCCAGTAGAAATGTTTCTGCAACACTGCTACTTTCTTTTCGGCACCAAAGTGTCATGCCACTCGACTGTAGTGAGCTTCCCAAATCAGCTTCACATGCTTTATTGATGGAACATAGAGATGGCCCAGTCAACACAACAACCCATCCTAAAGATGAAGATTAGCGACCACTGAGTTGGTGCCCAACATTTGGTAGGTGGTGGAGAATTCAGGGTCTGTCTCATAGAGGTGGGGCCATCCGAAGGTCTCGTGGCCACAAGAGTCTAGCACCGTGGTGAGTGTCGTGACTGGAGGTTAGTTGAGGCAATCAACAACTAGGTTGATACTTCCTATTTTATACTTGATGTTGAGGTGGAACTACTTTAAGTATGTTGACCACTTCTGATGGTGGTAATTCAACAATTTTCCTTAGGTCTGCATGAACTGTAGTGGCTTGTGATCAGTGTGGATGACTGTCTTCTTCCCAAGAATGTAATGTCTCCACTGGTGGCTAGCTTGCACAATGGAGTAAATTTCTTTGTCGTAAGTAGGGTACATATGAACAACATCTCATAGTGTCTCACTATGATATGCCACGGGGTGGCCATGTTGAGTGAGAACGATGCCCACAACATAGTCTGAAGAATCTGTCTCGATCTCAAAGGGATGTTGTAGGTATGGTAATGAAAGTATCAGGGATAAGCACAAACTCTTCTTAAATTCATCGAAGGATTGTTGTTAGGATAGGCCCCACACAATTTTTTCCTTACTTTCACTCTTGGTTACTTGGCTGAGGGCCCATGCGATATGAGAAAATCCCAGCATGAACCTGCAATAGAAATTGGCGAGGGCCAAGAAGCTCTGAAGTTTAGTGAGTGTGGTTGGGTTTGGCCAGTCATGGATGACCTGGATCTTCGCTGGATCCACATGCACACCATGTTGATCAACGATGTAGCCTAAGTAATGGACCTGTCCATGATGAAGGAGCATTTTTCCAAGTTTGCATATAGTTTGTGATGTCGTAGGGTGTGTAGAACCTGTTGAATATGCTACAAGTGTTCCGCCCAATTCTTGATGTAGATGAGGATGTCATCCAGATACACCACTACAAAAGTATTGGTGAAAGGTCGTAGGATATCGTCCATCATCCTTATAAAATTTGTTGGATCATTTGTCAAACCAAAGGGCATGACCAACCATTCAAAAAAACCTTATTTTGACTTGAAGGCAGTCTTCCATACATATGTTTTTTCTGTTGGGACCTAGTGGTAGCCAGACTTCAGATCAATCTTATTGAAGTATTTCTCCATCGTGAGCTGATCAAGGAAGTCGTTGATTCGGGGAATCGGGTATTAGTTTCAGACTTTGATTTTATTCAGAGCCTAGTAAACAATGCAGAGTCACTAGGTCCCATCTTTCTTCTGCACCAGCACGATTTGGCTCCCATAGGGCGATGAGATGGGATGGATGTGCCCCTTGTGGAGCAGTTCTTGGATCTGCCTCTTGATCTCCTCATTTTATAACAGAGTGTGGTGGTAGACTAGCCCATTGGGTAGCAGTGTGCCTGGGGTCATCTCAATGGGATGCTTGACCTAGCAGTGCAGAGGTACCCCGGTAGGAGAAGAGAATATATCTGAGTATTCTTCCACAACCTTATCCACTTGCTTTTGTTGTGTGGATAGATCGATCACATAGGCCCTAGATGTGGCTGCGATATTTCTCTCACTCTGAGAGTGAATCATGAAGAAGACAAATTTCCCGGTCTGAGAGATTACCTTCCTGCATTTCTTGGCAGAGATCAAGGAAATAACACTAGGAGGGACTGCCTCGGGTATCCTGTACAATTTCTTGTTCAAAGTAATAATAACACTATGAGGCCTAGACTCATAAACATCATGACATTTCCATAAATAAGGTTGGCGCAATAGAACATTACAAACTTCGAGAGGAGCACCATCATACAATACCTCATCTTTGAAGGGCTTGATGTCATACGCGAGTCGACACTGTTGGATGACGTGGAGATCACTTCCTTGGCGGAGCCAACCAATAGTGTAGGGTTGTGGGTGCGGCATTGTCGATAGGGCCAACCGCTTGATGATGTCTGCTGATATGAGGTTCTTCTGGCTACCACTATCAATGATGAAGCGCAACGGGGTGTCTTTCACCCACACATGTGAATGGAAGAGGCACTCTCATTCTAGCTCGTCTGGTTCACCAGGTTGTAGCTTGGTGGTAGCAACAGTGGCACTGGGTTCCATGTCAATGATCCATCTTCCCCTTTCTATTTCTGACTCAGAGTCAGAACCTACATCTGATTCAGAGGCTTTCACTTCAACCACTAGTGACTGCTTTGAGTGGTATTCAACAGTGTTATACCAAGGGTGCTTATGGAAGTCGCCACTTCCCAAAATATTTCTTTGTCTTTCCAGTGTCTTTCTTTGCTTGTGGCTTGGACTGGTTGTCATGATACTGTCCATCTTTGCTCTATCATTTCTTTTGTGGGTTGGGGCTGCCCTTTTGTTGATATTGTTGTGAGGGGTTCACAGGCCGAAATTTCCACTTATTTTGTTTGATCTTCTTCTCAATTTTGAAGATATATTGGTAGGTTTTACCCAAGGATGAGATGTCCAAAATTTCCATTTCAGTCTAGATGTATCTATGCAGAGCACCGCGATACTTGAGCACTAGATGTCACTCTGAATCTTTGATACCCATCTTGGTGCGCAAGGTATGGAAGATATTTGTGAACTCTAGCACTACTTGGTCTCTTTCTTTGCACAGTGTGGTCCATTTGGTATAAAAGTTATCATAACTTCCGACAGGGTAGTATTGTTCCTTAATAACATCCCTGAAGGATTCCCATGTGGTTGTGACTGTAAATAATGAGGGTTCCTCTATTTCCTTTTGCTCACATAAAGTTTCCCACCAATCTTTGACATGGGGAACGACTTTGAGGAGCGCAAAAGTAATCTTTTATCTATTTAAAAAGTTATGGATAGAAAAATACCCTTCTAGTAGATTCAACCAGTTGTCTACAACATTTGTGTATATCTGACCTTCAAATATAGGAACATCGAAGTTTATTTATACCTTAAAGGGGGCGGCGCCTCCACTTGAGGAAGATGCATCACCTGTTGGTAGTCGCCGAAGGATTTGCACAAAACTTTCCATCATCTCGTTCCTCTGTTGTGTGAGGGCTTCCTCAAGCAACATTTTGAATGGATCTCATGTCCCGTCATCTTTCTTTTCTCCTACCATGAGAGGTCGCTTGGGTGTGCAAGAGGTTTTTTCCTAAATAGAAACAAGCTCGAGACCCAATTCTTTGTAGCCTAACCTCATTGGGGATATGCATTAAGATGACAAGGAGCAGACTGCTCTGATACCACTGATTTGGATTTTATGAGCAGAACGAAATGAATACAGATTATTAAAATATGCTTAACACAAAATAACAAAGATACAGTAAAACTGTTTTTCTATTCAATAAGAAAATAAGCTAAAACTATAAAATGTAGCAGAAGATAAGCTTGTTGGAATGGTGGCGGCTTATCTCTGAGAAGAGATGTGACGACTACACTCATTCGCAAGAAGATGGTTATAATGAGGCTCTGAAGGCCTTTTACGATAAACAAGAATGTCAAAAAACCTAAACATTCCAAAACCTAACCCTAAGAGATGAAGCGCCAAAATTCATGTGGGCCCCGTTTGGGTAAGTTAGTACATCAACTTCCCGGGGTCGTAACTTTTGCATACGATCTTCGTTTTGGGCACACAATATCCTGTTGGAAAGCTATAACTGAGAAGAAAAATTTTTGACTAGCCCAAGAAAATACCTTTGAAAGTCACCTCGGCCCCAAATTCCCAAAAAACGTTGTTTAGGGCCTCAAAACGTCCCTAGAAATTTGGAACCCGAAAAACTGTCAAAAAACTGCCGAGGTGGAAAATTGTTTTTCAAGACAGTGGAATAGATGGGTGGCCATCGATATCCACTTGGATCAATTTAGCACTAAGATATTACAAGTAGATAAGTTCAATCATCTTTTAGTCACAATTCTTCCATAAATTTTATAAGAATTTATAACTCTTAGTGAAATTGACTTGATGAATTTGCAATCATCTATGCTACAATTCCATGCCATTTATTTCACCTCCATTTTCTCCAATTCTATTTCAAAGTCTTCTTTCCATTTTCAATTCCAACCCTATATATTCCAACGTATATGGTATTTGTTTTTCTATTGTTCATTTCACATTCATAAATATATATCTTAACATCAATTTTATGTTTTCTCGAATGGTTGGGAAGTAGGTCTCACACTCTCCCCACCCATGTTCAAATCCTCAATGAGACTTTGGTCCATTGTGATAAGGATTGAAGAGTAAACACCCCTACGACTGGGACCCCTTCACAAGTGTGTCTTTGAATATCTCAACCCTTACTAAGTCATAAGTTTTCTGCTAGTTGTGCCACTAGATTGCATGTTGTTGGTGCTAGCCTAGGGGTTATAGTGAAATCCAACTAGATTTGAACCCGATTCTCGTCAAGTTAATCCTGACCAATTACCAATTCATCTAGATTTAAAAAATTCAATTTTATGTTACCCTATTTGGAGTGTAGGATAATCCTGTAGTTAAAGGGTCTTCTTCCCTTGACTTGAAGTTCATTAATATCTATTAGCAAGAGTTGGACATGTATAGAAAACAACCTCTTTAAGATCCTTGCATACTTCTATCATGAACTCTAGCGAATTTTTGTTCTTAGCAATCTCAGAAGGTATAATTTTTATTGCAATAAGTTTATAAGTAACCATGAAACTTTCAACTAGGCACACAATCTCCACTATGTATCATGTTCCAAGACCGTATATGTGATTGAAAATGTTGTAAGAAATAATGTTACTATTGTGACGATGTATTTGATGTGTTTTTAAAACTCCAAGATATGACAATAATTCATTTTGTGCTCCATATTCTATAGAGGAAACTAATCTAACAATAAGAGCTTCATCATCACCTTTTATTGTATGAAGTTGGAAAGGTATGTTTATCATCATTGGTAACAACAAAATGAGAAAAAGAACTTCTCCTATTTTAGAGGTCATGCCACACCTTATAATAGATCTCAGTACAAAGAAAACATCAACTATGACTACAACAAAAATGAATATTCACAACATTACCTAATATAAATAAAATTTCTTGATACGAAATGAACAGACACATATATTGAAAGATACACATTTATGTTCACGATTAATGATTTCAATTGGTATTGATAAACCTTATTTTGTGTAAAATAACTCATGTTGATGCAAATTTAGGAATACAATGGCCTCTTCCAATAACATGAATATGAATTAAAATATTCTTACTCAAGAGAATGTTCCACTAGTGGAAACCTCTACTAAACAATCCAACACTTTCACTTTTATGAGATAAGGAATTTTCAATAACTCATCCTGAGAGATACCACCCAAGTTTTCATAATAAATATAGACATACATACCTAACATTACGGTAAAATTAAAAAGACTTGTCTTGCTAAACAAAACTCCTTCCATTTGAATGAATTTTTTTTCAGTGAGTATTGACAAAATGACCATTTCTCAACAAGAGAGTTACATCTAAACATGATCCCATACAAAATCATTGCTTGATGATGTAGTGGAATCTGTTTCATGATATTTATTTTATCCACTCAAATCAATTTTATTTTCCTTAATAAACGATGGCATAGCGTAATCTTACCACCTTCATATGCATAGACCATATGCATAGGGAAAACAACATGTAAACTACGTGGCCATGAGTTATTGGTACCAATGAGTCACCTTTCTCATCTAGTATCCTCTTCAGCGAGTATTCAAAAAGTTTCTCACACAACTTCCAATTACAATGGCTCACCTTCTTTATACGGTACTGGACTAAGTTCAATACTGTCCATGATCAGATTAAAAAACAAAATCTGCTGAAATGGCATGATGCCCAAATGTGCTACAAGGATTATAAATCTTTGAATCGGAAAACAAAGGGAAAACATTAACTTAAGTCTATGTACATAATGAAAATGGTCGAAAATATTTTCTCTGCTCAAATTCAGTTCAACGTTTAGCTTCTCTTTCCAAAAAATTACAAGTTTGTAATAATTTATTTTTTTCATCTAAGAATAAAATTTCATATTATGTAAAAACAATGTTTTACAAATAATTTATATATAATGTTTAGAAAAAATAATTGGTAAAAAAAAATAAAAAAATCATAAAAATAAATGTGACAGAAGTGTGATAATATAAAAGGAAAATGGTTCTTGAGTATTTTTGATATTTTTTAATATGATTTAATTGATTTTAATAATATATAATTAAAAATAAAATATTTAAATTATTTGTAATTATAATTGAAGGAATTGATAAAGATTTATATTATTTTATTTTTTTTAAAAATAATAATAATAATTAATTTTAAAGATCCAGGTCAAACCAAACATCAAATTGGTGTTTCAGACCTTCTTGTTTATAGGACAAGAGATCCTTCAACTCAGCTATTTGATAGCTAAAGTTTACATATATAAATATCCCATTCTTCTGATTTTGAACCTTTGAGCTCCAATAATGAGATGGACAAAGACTTGAGAATAGTTGACATGTTTTTTCTTTTCTGTACAACACCCTTTTCGTCGTAGTTTAAATGTTTTATGAAATGATTATTTTTCCAGGATTTTTTTAACTGTTAGATAGGCAGATTTGATTGATTATTTCTGTATAATCCCAATACCCCATGAGTTTTTCAGCATGTTGAATCTATAATAGTGATTTCCTGCAGATTTATGTCACCCAATTCCAGCCAAAAAAAAACATTTCTTAGAACAGTTAAACAACACTATTTATTTTCTGGTCAAACTGACAAGGAAAGTTCACGTAAAATTTTATTTTCCGGCACTGCGTGGGCCGTGGTTCAATTCGCTTGGAGTCCCCTATAGGGATGGACTCATACGCGATAGCAACAGACATGGCTCGGCTCTGCTATGCAGCGGCCTCCTGTTAGTTTCGAATGAAGTCATTTGCGAGGTTGCATGAAGCATGGTTCAATTTGCCAAAGGGTTAAAATTCTTTTAATAAGTTTATCGAAATTGATTTTCATCGTAAACTAAAGTGTAACTATACCGTTGAAAAGTCAGGTGTAACCCTCAAGCTCTGGATTCCGTAACTATTCCCTGGTTGCTTTCTGGTTCGTCGGGTTTGTCTTGAAGTTCTTCATACCCCACGGCTGGTTCGTTGGCTTTCGTCACGACTCACAAGATATCACGGCTTCCTCCTATACCCGTCCCTAAGCGTCCACATCACAGAGTCCGTTCTCAATTCAAACACATCTAAAGAGAGAGGGTTAATTTTGGAGCAATCTTTTTTCTTGAGTTATATTTTTTTTTAATTTTAAATTTTTTGCTAAGTCAGAATTTTAATTGATTTTTTGGGTTAATTTTGGAGCAAATTTTTTTCTTGAGTTATATTTTTTTTAATTTTAAATTTTTTGCTAATTCAGAATTTTAATTGATTTTTTGAGCATTTGAGTTGGTTTAAAATAGGGGCAAAATCTCTGAAATAAGATTCTAAAATACATGAAACTTTGATCCATACTAAACTCTAACTACCCTAAAAATCTGATCTAATTCAAACACATTTTTTTCCCTGAACTCTGGAGGAAAGATTGCTCTCAAATTAACCTACTCCCATCTCAAGTAGCTTCCTACCTGCCAGTCATAGTCCTCGTTCCCGGAGAGTTGAAATTTCTACACGAACGTCAGAGCCGCCTTCAATCACGCAGGAAATTATGTTACCTTATGTCAAGAGGGAATAAAACTTAATATGCATCAGACTAATTTCCATGTTTGTAAATATATCAGTTATAAAAATGTTGAGCCACTAGTCGTCGCACCTCACGCTACGACTAGAGTGCGACGATCTTAAAGGGTCTTCACACCTCCTGATGCACTGTTCCTCAACCCTAAACCGTGACGATTTCAGTATTTTTGCACCAGCATAAGTCCGGGTAATAAGACATCGCACCCTTTTAGAGGAGGGACCTGCAGCAATGTTGAACTCGACGCACCTCACACAGATGTTGTTGCTCCTCCGAAATTTGATGCTCTCGATGCCCTCTCCTTCAACCAGCTCTGATACCACTTGTTAGAATCGTAAATGTGGAAAACACAATTCACATATGATAATTAACAATCACATAGATAAGGAACACAGGGATTTCACGTGGTTCACCCAAACATTGGGCTACTTCCACCAAGCATAGGCATCGGTTGTCTTATTATTCAGATCATGGAGATTACAACAGACTAGCAAGTTCAAACTTTGTCTCTCTCTCTTGCCTCTATGGGCCTACATGAATTTATATACATTCACAAGACACTGATTATTAAATGCAATCCCTATCCATATTCTAACTTGGTCTATTTGGTTTTAACCAACACAGAATAATAGGATCAAAATCCATCCTCCGAGGAATTCGTTATCATCAAATCCCAACAATCTTCACCTTGACAACAATTAACCTGATACCTTGCTCCTTCCTTTTGTTCATTACCTTTTTTGCAAGCCAACAGAAGCCAAGTACCACTGCAACTTCTCTAATAAAATTGGTTTCATGATCTCGCCCATGTGACTTGCACGAGTTTGGATTTCTTGAGGGGTCACTCCACCTCCAACGTGTCTTCGACAACTGTGTTGTGAGACACATTTAGTGATAGGTCTCCTCCTATCCAAAACACCTGTAAAATATACATTACAATTATCACAGACTATCTTAGTGTAACCATTATAGGTGACATTTGTGCTTCTTAAACGTTGAAGCACCCATTTCACTGCAACACCTGAATCTGACACGTATCTTACAACATCATTAGCATGTGAAACATCTGGACTTAACCATTTCAGCACATACAACAAACCTCCTACTGAACTTACACGAGACATAACATTTTCTTCTTTATAGAAAAGACCTATGCTTGAAGAAAACTTATAATGGAAAGCAAGAGGGATAAAAACTAGTTTTACAATGTTCATATTGAACTCCAACCACAACTTACCATTACCATCTTTGTATACTTCCATGCCCATAATTTGTTTTGCTGCTCCTTTATCCCTAATCTGAATTGTCATGTCCACCTGAGTCATTTTCTTACTGATTTTATCCATGCTTCGGCTTGCATCGAGCATATCATCAACAAATAACATCAAGATTGTGAATGTACTATAAACTGTATAGTCATTCATACCCTTTGAAAAATCCTGACTCACTATGAAGAATTCAAACCTCTTGTATATTTTCCTGGCTACCAATAGGCCATACAATGAATTCTCTAGCATGCAAACAAATTTACCATTGTGCTTTTGAATCAACCCTTTTGGTTGTTCCATACATACTATATCTCTGTCAATGATGACCTTGTGAGAAATAGGATTCCACACACAACATCCCTTTATACCACCATCATAACTTGCAAAGATATAAAACAAGCAGGAATTCAGAAACAAAGATTTTAAGTCTAGAAATGATTTACCGCTTACCAATACATGAAATCGTTTCTTTCTCTTATGACCTTGATGCTTCTTCCATAAACAAGAAGATACATCTGTCACTTCAGATGCCACTTCAATACTCCCTTTCATCTTATAAAGATTATCAACCTTTGTTGCCTTTGTTTCCTTCATCACTACTAAACTACCTTTCGACAATGTGAGTGCTCCACCTTGACCTGTATACTTATATCCAAAAGAATCCAACACTCCCAATGAAATCAAAGTTTATTTAAGCTCAGGTACATATCTAATATTCGTTAATTCCCTAAAAATACCATTGAACATCCTGATTCTAATATTGCCAACCCCAACAATTTTACAGGGAATACCATTTCCCATAAACACTACACCCTCATCAATAGATTGGTAGGAAATGAACCAATTTCTATGTGAGCACATGTGGTGGGAGGCACCTGAATCTAACTACCATTCTTCTTGATATTGTAAATTACTAGAGACAGATAAAACTTGATCAATCACACCTGAATTTTTTACAGCCAAATTTTCTTCCTTCGTAGAGTTTTCCTTAGATTCCTTTCTCTTCCAACAATCTTTCTTGAGATGCCCTGTTTTGCCATAGTACTAGCATTTTTCTTTACCCTTTTTGTGTCTTGACTTGGATCAAGAAAAACTTCTCTCATTCTTCTCTTTAGTTCGACCTCTGACCAGCATCACAACAAAGTTGAGGTTTCTTGACTAGATTTTCTTCTCATCTCCTCAGCCAACAAATCTCCCACAACATAATCATAATCTAGAACTTCTGTTGAGCTAAAGCTAATAAAGGTGACTAGATTATCCGAAGACTCAGCAAACAAACACAATAATGTAATAGCCTTATCTTCATCTTCGAATTTAATTTCCATACTAGTCAATTGAACTATAAGGGTATTGAAGGTATTTAAATGGTCACCAAATTTTGTACCTTCTTTCATCCGCAAACTGTACAACTATCTCTTCAAGTAGATTCTTCTCTTCAAGGACTTTGCCATATATAGACTTTCCAACTTACTCCATAAGCCTGATGTTGTATCATCTCCTACGATATTAAACAAAACATCATCCGCCAGACATAAACAAATGGTACTAAGAGATTTTGCATCCAGATCTTTCCATTCCTCATTCATCATGGCTGTTGGTTTCTTTGACTTGCTTGCGAGTGCTTTTTGCAACCCTTGTTGCAGTAGTAAATTCTGCATCTTAAGTTTCCAGATTTCAAAGTTGCTTTTACCACTGATCTTTTCAACTTCAAACTTTTAACTCTACATCTTAACCATTAGGACAAAATCTCCTAATGCCCAAATCACTGCTTATAATAACCAATGCCCCTTTTAAAAATAATTTAGAGGAATGATTGGTAAAAAATTTTAACTAAAAAACCTTTTAATAATATATAAAAAATGTCACCTCAAATATATTATATAAGGCATCCACCCAATTGTATTATATGCATTATAATACAAATTCATCTTTTTCATACAATCCTCCACCCGTATATTTAATTCTTTAAACTTTCCAAAAAAGAGGATACCATAAATTCTTTAAAGATCATGACCATGCCTTAAATTCCAAACAAATTTACCATGTGAATAAATTAAAGGAGATTGTAACTTTTGATTTAAAGAAAGTCGCCGCACCTCACGCTACCACTAGAGTGCAGTGATCTTAAAGGGTCTTCGCACTTCCTGATAAGCTTGGAGTGTGGCTATCTTGAAAGATCTACGCATTGTTGATCAACCCTAAACCACGACGATTTCAGTAAGTCCGTGTAATAAGAAGTTGCACCCTTCGAGAGGAGGGACCTGCCACGATGTTGAACTCGACACACCTCACACAGATGTTGTTTCTCCTTTGAAATTTGATGCTCTTGATGCCCTCTCCTACAACCATCTCTGATACCACTTGTTAGAATCGTAAATGTGGAAAACACAATTCACATATGATAATTAACAATCACATAGATAAGGAACACAGGGATTTCACATGGTTCACCCAAATGTTGAGCTACATCCACCAAGCAGAGGCATCGGTTGTCTTATTATTTTGATCATGGAGATTACAACAGACTAGCAAATTCTCACTTTTTCTCTCTCTCTTTCCTCTGCTGGCTTACATGAATTTATATACAATCACAAGAAACTGATTATTAAATGCAATCCCTATCCATATTCTAACTTGGTCTATTTGGTTGTAACCAACATAGAATAATAGGATCCAAATCCATCCTGTGAGGAATTCGTTATCAAAAAATCCCAACAATATCCACCTTGACAACAATTAACCTGATACCTTGCTCCTTCCTTTTGTTCATCACCTTTTTTGCAAGCCAACAGAAGCCAAGCACCACTGCAACTTCTCTAATAAAATTGGTTTCATGATCTCGCCCGTGTGACTTGCACGAGTTTCGATTTCTTGAGGGGTCACTGCACCTCCAACATGTCTTCCACAACTGTGTTGTGAGACACATTTAGTCATACGTCTCCTCCTATCAAAAACACCTGTAAAATATACATTGCAATTATCACAGACTATCTCAGTGTAACCATTATAGGTGACATTTGTGCTTCTTAAACATTGAAGCACCCATTTCACTGCAACACCTGAATCTTACAAGTATCTTACAACATCATTAGCATGTGAAACATCTGGACTTAACCATTTCAGCACATACAATAGACCTCCTACTGAACTTACACCAGACTTAACCTTTTCTTCTTTATAGACAGGACCTATGCTTGAACAAAACTTATAATGGAAAGCAAGAGGGATAAAAATTGGTTTTACAATGTTCATATTGAAATCCAACCATAACTTACCATTACCATCTCTGTATACTTCCATGCCTATAATTTGTTTTGCTGCTTCTTGACCCCTCATCTGAATTGTCATGTCCACCTGAGTCATTTTATTACTGATTTTATCCATGCTTCGGCTTGCATCGAGTGTATCATCAACAAATAACATCAATATTGTGAATGTACTATAAACTATATATTCATTCATACCCTTTGAAAAATTCTGACTCACTATGAAGAATTCAAACCTCTTGTATATTTTCCTGGGTACCAATACACCATACAATGAATTATCTAGCATGTAAACAAATTTACCGTTGTGATCTTGAATCAACCCTTTCAGTTGTTCCATACATACTATATCTCTGTCAATGATGACCTTGTGAGAAGTAGGATCCCACACACAACATCCCTGTATACCACCATCATAACTTGCAAAGATATAAAACAAGCAGGAATTCAGAAACAAAGATTTTAAGTCTAGAAATGATTTACCGCTTACCGGTACCTACAATTCTTTCTTTCTCTTATGACCTTGATGCTTCTACCATAAAAAAGAACATACATCTGTCACTTCAGATGCCACTTTAGTACTCCCTTTCAGCTTATAAAGATTATCAACCTTTGTTGCCTTTGTTGCCTTCATCACTACTACACTACCTTTCGACAATGTGAGTGCTCCACCTTGACCTGTATACTTATATCCACAAGAATCCAACACTCCCAATGAAATTAAATTTTATTTAAGCTCAGATACATATCTAACATTCGTTAATTCCCTAACAATACCATCGAACATCCTAATTCTAATATTGCCAACCCCAACAGTTTTAAATGGAATACCATTTCCCATAAACACTACACCCTCATCAACAGATTGGTAAGAAATGAACCAATTCTATGTGAACACATGTGGTGGGAGGCACCTGAATCTAACTGCCATTCTTCTTAATATTGTAAATTACTAGAGACGGATAAAACTTGATCAATCATACCTGAATTTGTTACAACCAAATTTGCTTCCTTTGTAGAGTTTTCCTTAGATTCCTTTCTCTTCCAACAATCTTACTTGAGATGCCCTGTTTTGCCACAGTGCTAGCATTTTTCTTTACCCTTTTTATGTCTTGACTTGCATCGAGAAAAAAATCTCTCATTCTGCTCTTTAGTTCGACCTCTGACTAGCATCACCTCTAAAGTTGAGGTTTCTTGACTAGATTTTCTTCTCATCTCTTCAGCGAACAAATCTCCCACAACAGAATCATAATCTAAAACTTATATTGAGCTAAAGCTAATAAAGGTGACTAGATTATCCGAAGACTCAGCAAATGAACACAATAATGTAATAGCCTTATCTTCATCTTTGAATTTAATTTCCATACTAGTCAATTGAACTATAAGGGTATTGAAGGTATTTAAATGGTCAACAAATTTTGTACCTTCTTTCATCTGCAAACTGTACAACTGTCTCTTCAAGTAGATTCTGATCATCAAGGACTTCACCATATATAGAATTTCCAACTTACTCCATAATCCTGATGTTGTATCATCTCCTACAATATTAAACAAAACATCATTCGCCAGACATAAATGAATGGTACTAAGAGCTTTTGCATCCAGATCTTCCCATTCCTCATTCACCATGGCTATTGGTTTCTTTGACTTGCTTGCCAGTGCTTTTTGCAACCCTTGTTGCACCAGTAAATTCCGCGTCTTAAGTTTCCAGAGCTCAAAGTTTCTTTTACCACTGAACTTTTCAACTTCAAACTTTGAACTCTACATCTTATCCATTAGCACAAAATCTCCTACTGCCCAAATCTGCAGTGTCCCCAAGGATGAGCCTTGATGTAAACCATGCTCTGAAAGAGACTATAAGTATGTTCTATAGGCTGGTGAGCCAAGTTTTGTATAATCTGTAAGCTTATGAGTTTTGTTAGGCCAGGGAGCCTAAGTGTTGAAGGCCAGGAGCCTATGATATACTTGTATGTATGCAGGTCAATTAATAAAATATAAATACTGCCGGTGCAGACCGACCACGATAAAAGAGTGATGGGGGACTGAGCGTCCACAGAGTGGGAAAGGGATGAAGGGCTGAAAGGTGGGAAAAGGGGTTGGGCGTTGAACGTAGGGGCTAAGCCTAGGGGGCTTAGGCCTGGATTAATATTTTAATATTATTTCCAAAAAGAGCCATGTGCATATTATTTTACCCTAAGTCCTTTGGAAGGACGAGTGACTTCCAAATGTGAAGGAATGAGATTCATGGGTGACAAGTGTCAACCCATGTGCATGCAGTTAAAACTGTCGAAGAAAGCCGTGTTGGGGGTTCCGCTCTCATTTCCGTGAACTGCTGCGTAGGTTCCTCCTCGATTCGACCAGGGACTGTCTAAGTGTGAATGGGTCGAACCTTTGTAGAGATACCTCGTGCATCTTCTGAACCATACACTCTGTTCTGAACCGTCAAGCCTGTGAGTGGAATTTCTGTACACCTGGTGAAATCCCGAAACCGAACCCGTGAGTCTATTCGTGATTGCTGAACCTATTTGGAAAGCCCGTGTCTGTTTCCCAGTTGGATGTTGTGGCTGCGCAGTGCTGGACTGCGCATGGCTTACTAGCTAGTGTGAATTCGTGCTTAGCCTGTGTGTAATCTCTCTCCAGGTGAGGGAGGTGATTGTGGTTTGAAGAGGCAGGTTGTCAGGCCTGCGAGCAACTCTTTCCAGGTGAAAGAGTTTGCTGGGAAGTGTATCTTCCAAAGAGTGTCCAGCACCAGCTACGGACTCTGAGACTTCCTGATCCGGCCCGTTGCCGAGACCCAGAAAGGGAGGTTAGCACCGATGGACTGTGCGTGTGAAGCTGTATACTCCCGGGCGGAACAGGCATGTGGGGAATGAGGGTCTAGTAGTAGTGGGCGTAAGATGGCATCTTTGGGAAGAATCCTTCCAGATATTTCTATGTTGTCTTCCCTGTAACCTCAGCCTGAGTCTAGATTCCTTGCCTTGGGGTGGAGCTCGGTCCCAGCTCGGGGGTGACCTACTGTTGAGCTAATGAACAATGTGGTCTAAGGTTGGGAGGTTCGTGGAAGGCCTGCACCTGGTTGGTGAATGCTACAGCAAATAAAAGATAAGTAATCTGAATTATGTTTTGAACATGTTTTGGCACGACTGTGTTGTATATATTATCATGTTTTCCGCTGTGTAAATGAATTAATGATGAATGCTATGCCTAGATTAATTATAGCAGTAACCATATGTTTTACTCTGAGAATTAAGTGTCTTTAATTCTGGTTAAATGCATGTGCTTATAATGTCTGTACAATTATGTAAAATTCCATGTATAGAATGTTAACTGAGAGGTTTGTGAACCTCGGTAGAGCAATTGGGACACTACAAATTGATATCAGAGCCAAGGTTTCGACACTGAGCCTAGATGGGCCAGTGGAGCGGTCTTTGGACCGAAAATGTGAGGAGAAATTGGACCTGAAATGGCCAATTTCGGATGTTAGCTGTTCCAGTGCATCAAGTAGTTGCTTGACCACATTTGTAAGCTCAGGAGGTTTAGCGGTGTTGTGAAACTACCGCTGGTATGGTCTATGACCATAGGAAGACAGGTTTCTACACTGATGGTGTGAGAACCGTCGGATTTGTTCGGGAGGGAAGACAAACCCTTGCAACCGCCAGATCTGGAGAACGTGCACGAGGTTTAAAACCTCTTGATATTGCATAGGAGTTTAAGCTCAGGAGGAGCGTGAGTCGTCAGATCCCTACGGGATTAACCGCCAACCATCCGAGTTGACGGAAGTCGCGCAGAACTTAAGTCCTCATGGGTAGAGGAGAAGTCTCAAAGAGGCGTCGGGATATTCGAACTAAAGAGAATTGAGACCCTGTGATTTCAAAAACGCGAGGAGGGATCATAGCCGTAGAATTCCAAGGAGGACACGTGTCAGAATCCTAGAGGGAGTCGGAACTCGGAGAATCGGAGTTCTCGAGCACGTAGAAATCTTATCACACGAAATCGCGATCCGCGAATTTGCGACAAGATCCAGACCATTCATTTAGTGGACACGTGGCGGAGATCTGCACCATCGGGGAAAGTCTCGACAAGGAGTGAGTCCATCGGTGTTGGAAGTTCATCGGGAAATCGGGAACCCCGATGACAAGTGATCCATACACTTTGAAACTCCGAACCCCAAAACCCCGAAGAGAGCTTTGAGTACGGTCACGGAGTAGAGGTCACATGGACCTAACTTGACCGCGATGTGTTAAAGCTAAAGGAACATCGGATATCGGGCATCGGGATATCGGAGAATTAGAAGGCAAAGGTTTCGAGCACGGGAAAATCGTGATACGCGAATTTCCGATAAGGCTTAGGTGCGTGGGGGGCCACACCGACTGTCAGGAGGACAAGTGGCAGATTCATAGCAACAGGAGAAAGGATCGTTGACAAGTCAACAACTGGGACCCATCGGAGATCCCAAGAGCATATGAGCATGACGTTGAAATCGCCAAAAACCCGATGTGGTAGGGTAGAGGTCATATAGTATGGTCCTGTGGACCAGAGGCTGAGCTGAGGGAGTGAGCCAGTATAAAATCATATCGGGAAATCGGGGATTCCGCTGTCAAGCATTTTGGGCGCATTCATATTTGCGAAACCCCGAACCTCGATAAGGGATGGGGCCTGGGTCACGAGACAACAGTCACATCGGCTAGGGCTTAACTTGAAGAGCTAAGGCATATCGGAGATCGGAGAATCGGGAGTTGTGAGGACATGCGCCTGTTGACAGCGCAAGTGCCAAAACTCCGATAGGGATAGTCACGTGAAGGAAATGACCACGGTCAGGGCGCATGGTCATATGAGTCAAGGGCTAGGATCAGGAGGGCTAGCACGTTAAAAAGGGTCATCGGAGATCGGGAAACCGAGAGGATAGTAAACTGCAATGTTAGGAGTTGCAAAACTCCAAAACTGGAAGTTTCGAAATAA
>JZKD02S1673063.1:738108-748419 GCA_000966675.3 Picea glauca | reverse complement strand
GATTTGAACTTCTAAGGAGTAGGAATCGTGATCGGTGTAGGTCAATCTATAGGAAACTTCTGCATACAATATTTAGAAAACACAAGAGTGAGAGACATAGAGAGAAAGAACATTTTAGCTCTTAATTTCTTGTTATATTTATATTAAAAATACTTCAATTAGATTTGACCGAGTCACACACATTAAGACCCATTTATTTAAGTCTCGATCTCACCACTACATTCCAATAATCATAATACTAAATGAAGGAAATAAGAATTATAATAAAAAAGACAACTACATTAAAATCAAATATTTGAACTTCTTCCTAGATAACATGAAACTAGGTACAATAGTTGTAGTGAGAAAGAAAGTAAATTTTAGAAGTATAAGGACCACGTGTCCACAGACTGTGAGTTGGCTGCGGGTGTCCAGCTCTGTGGCCAAGCCATGGGCCATGGCTTGGCCACAACACGGCTTGGCCATAGGGCTGGCCACCAGCAGCCAACTCACAGTCCAACACTACAAATTACACTACAAATTACAAATTACACAGTCCAAATTACAAATTACACAGTCCAACACTACAAATTACACTACAAATTATTACTAAAATTATATTCTACTGGACTGTGACTGCGAGTTGGCCGTGGGTGGCCAGCCCTGTGGTGATGTAGACGCCAACCGACACATGTCCGCGATCACCAAGACCTTCTTTTAGCTAGGCCCCGAAGAGTTTAAAATTACTCTTCAACCCTCTGTCGGGAGTTCTCAATACCCACAGACTTTCTTTGTGATCTCCCTTCTTCAAATCGAGAAATTAGACCTCGCGATATCGCGAGTCCTGAGCTCACGGAATCGGGTCTCACCAATCCCTGAATCCCGATGATCACTCGTCCATGGATTTCTTACCCCTGATCGGGAATTTACCCATCGGGAAATCGGTACACACGAGGTCACAAATCCCTCACCTCGCGGATCCCCGATTCCCGATCTGCGATGGTGCTTAGAATCGCTCCTCAGCCCCCTCTGTTTAGCTCCTTTCGCAAGTGACCATTATCCACGGGACTAGGGTCTTTTTTCCCTATCGGAATTTCGGAGTTCGTGAGTTTGCAATGCGAAGAACTCACGCCTTTGGGATCTCTGATCCCTGACTTCCGATGCCACCTATCCTTAGCTCTGACACCTGTGGCCCATGCTCAAACGATGATCAAGAATTCGCGTTTCGGGAATTCGCGATTCCTACTGCGTGATGTCATAGACCCTTCCAAATCCTGCTCTCCGATATGCGATGACACCTGTCGTCGGCTCACGGCGAGACTCAATCCTTCGACACCTGGACTCCACTAGGTGCTTTTGACCCTGTCGGGAAATCGCGAATCAGAATATCGTGACCTCTCTTCTCATGATTTCTGTGTCACCAAAAATCCCGAAATGCTGAAACCTGACTCCTACAAATCCTTGGACACGCGTCCCTCAGATCGAACGACTCCAACAATATTGGGAAATCGTGGATTGTGATTTCATTATGCAAGAGTTTCATGACTCCTGAAACCCCGATATACCGAACTCCGACTCTCTGGGATCTCTCGCCACGTGTCCTTGCGGTTTGGATGGCTTGGATTCTATCAGGAAATCACGGATCGCGATTTCAATATGCTCGAGTCTCCTGTCTCCAGAAACCCTGATTCTCCGATTCCTGATGACTTCCCAGAACACTGACACGTGTCCTGACGGGATCAACGGCTAAGATCTCTTCTCGGATTTTTGGGACTTTCAAGGTCTTTGATTCTTGCCCTATGAAAAACCCGATGACTTTGAAATCTCGATGACTCCTCCTCGGTACACTAGGGCTTAAAACCCGTGCAACTTTCCCACGATCTAACGCCTGACGGGAAAACACCCACTGATCCAACCGCTCACCAATCTCTTTAGCTTGGGCTCGGTTGTGGTCGTAACCTCCTCGCACTTCCACGAGATCCACTGGCTGATGGGTTTTGTCGGTCTCCTCTGTGAGATCCTGGCCGTCGATTTCCTCCTTGAGATTTCTCTGAAATGATTAAATGTTCCTTCTCCAGACTTTCTCCCCAAGCCTGCGCTTGAAATTCCTTCTTGAACCTTCCTCGTCACGAACCTTCTATGCTCCCTTTCAACGATATCACAAAAGGTTCTATCCCTCTTGATCTTGTACACCCTGTTTGCGCTCAACCTTCAATGCTTTCCAAGTGTTGAATCTTTCAGACTCTGCGCCCCCTTTGCAGCAGCAGTCCTTAGCTCCTTTTGCTCAGGTACACAACTGAGACTTCTTCTTCAGCCTGTGCCTCCCTTGCACAGCTTTAACAACCCAAATCAACTTCTGGGTGAACAATAACAAAAGTTAAACTATCGAGCCCTCATCAACGCACTCCTTGCAGATGAATTCGACTGCACTCTTTGTAGGAATCTCCTGGCTTAGATAGAGAAACAATTGAAACTTATTCTCTTATCTCTTAGACTTTAGTTTCAAACCCTGAAATTGCATGCACAGCATATACAAAGCAAATGCATAACTAGAAACAAACATTCAAGAGCACATAAACCACATACACAGAGAAACAACACCAGCCATGAATTTGAACCAGAACTTTCTTCTATCAATTCAAATGTCTATACATGGGTGTTCTTCACACAATTCTCTGCTTGCTCTTCTCTTCTAAATGCTTCTGAATAATAGTAATGTTACAATGTACAAAGGAGGGTGTCTATATCCATTTTCCCTCTCAAATCTCTAAACTATCAAATCTAGACTTAAATCCTATCTACCTACATTAACTAAAGTAAATGCCTCCTATCTACTTCAGACAAGAGCGTAAGGCTCGAGGTCCAATATAATACAACAAACGCTCAATAAATGTTTCCTCGAAGGATATGGCGCTTCATCTTTAATGAAAATTCAAAAAGTTATCGATATTATATGTCATGTGTTTAAAAACACATGCGCTGGCTCCACGTTTGCTTTGGTAGTTGTGATGCTCCTGCATCATACTCCCCTGCTTGAAATATTTCATGGGCTCCTGTCCATGAGCTTCTGCACGGTCTGTCCTTGCTTTTGAATCACTGCTTTGGTCTCCCAGCTGACATCCCCCACTGGATGGTTTTTCCATTTGACCAGATACTCAAAATATTGCTTTTGCCTGGTCTTTTTGCTCACCCTCTTATCAAGTATACGCTCCATCTGCAGCTTCTCTACAATCGGCATCTGCCTCTGCCACTGAACCTCTGGCTGTTTATCACTCTCATCTCCTGCTTCCTCAGCCTTATAGGGATATAAGTCTGAGACATTGAATGTCGGAGATATTCCAATCTCATCCGGCAACTCAATCTCATAAGCATTCTCTCCTAATTTCTTTAGGACTCTGCATGGCCCAATTTTCTTCATTTTCAGCTTGTTATATGTTCCCCTTGGGAACCTTTCCTTCCTTAGATGTGCCAGAACCAGATCGCCAACCTCAAATTGAAGTTGTCTTCGATGCTGATCCGCTCTACGCTTGTACTCCTGGTTCGATTCTGCCAATCGCTGCTTCACCCTGCTGTGAAGATTCTCCATCACCTCTGTGAATTCTTCAGCACTTGTGCTCTGAGTCATTATTTGTTCCAAATCCCTCAACTTCAAAACACCTTTTGGCTGCCTGCCATATACTATCTCAAACATACTTTTCCCCATGCTTCGATTCACCGAATCATTGTATGAGAATTCTTTCTGTGGCAACACATGGTCCCAGCTGCTGTGGTGCTCTGTCACTAGGCTCCTGAGTAAATCTTCCAGACTCCTATTTGCAACCTCTATTTGCCCATCTGTCTATGGATGATAGGCAGACCTGAACATTAAGTTAGTTCCCATCTTCTTCCAGAGTGTCCTCCAGAAATGTCCAATAAATTTTGTATCCCTGTCCGATACAATGCTTCTGGGTAAACCATGAAGTCTAACGACCTCCTTGAAAAAAAAATTTGTGATGTGAGTCACATCACTGGTCTTCTGACATGGAATAAAATGTGCCATCTTTGAAAACCTATCAACCACCACAAAGATGGAATCATGTCCTCTTTGCGTCCTCGACAATCCTAGTACAAAATCCATGCTGATCGCCTCCCATGGCCTTTCCAGTATGGGTAATGATTGGTAGAATCCCGCATTCTTCTTTCTGCCCTTCGAATGTTGACAAATTCTACACTTGTCAACAAACTTCTTGACATATGTTTACATCTTCGGCCAAAAATATGCTTCGCTCAGCTTCACAAATGTCTTGTCGTGGCCAAAATGCCCTGCTAATCCACCACTGTGTTTTTCTTTTAGCAGATTCTCCCTCATGGAGCAATTCGAAATGCATAACTGGTTTCCTCTGAACAACAGTCCATTTTGAATCATGTAATCCATCCACGAGCTTCGGTCTCTGAGAACTGGATTCTCAGCTACCTCGTATGCCTCTGCAAAATCCGCATCACCTGCATACATGTCTTCAAGGTTTTCAAAACCCAATGTCTTGACTCGGAATTCCTGCAGCAATAAACACTTCCTGCTCAAAGCATCAGCCACTTTGTTAGTAGTCCCTGAAATGTGTTTAATTACAAATGTAAAATTCTGCATATACTCTACCCATTTTGCATGCCTCTGGTTTAATTTCTCCTGCTGAGTTACATACTGCAATGCATGATTATCACTATATAAAATGAATTCCCTTGGAATCAAATAGTGTCTCCATTTTTTCAATGCCTATATGATGGCATAAAATTCTTTATCATATGTGGAGTATTTTTCCTTTGCCTCATTCAACTTCTCGCTGAAATAAGCAATCGGTCTATCATCCTGACTCAAGACCGCTCCTATGGCAAAGCCACTCGCATCACATTTCACCTGAAATGTCTTCCGAAAATCTGGCAACACCAACACCGGTTGCTCTGTGATCTTACACTTCAACAGATTGAAGTTTTTCTCCACCTCTTCAGTCCAATGAAAATATTTATGTCTTTTCCTGACTTTGTCCATCATTGCTGTGCTGATTCCACTAAAATTTCGGATGAATTTCCTGTAGAAACTCGCCAGTCCATGAAAACTTCTCACCTCGAAAACATTCCTTAGTGATGGCCAATTCTTGATTACCTCCACTTTACTTGGATCCATCTTCAATTCATTCGCTGATATGAAAAACCCCAAGTAAATGAGTTTTGTCTTCATAAATGAAGATTTCCTCATGTTGATCAATAGCTTCTCTTGCTGTAGCTTCCTCATTACTACAGCTAAATGCTTCAGATGTTCTTCTTTCGTCTTGCTGAAAATCAATATGTCATCTAAATAGACAATGAAAAACTTACCTATGAATTCTTTCAGCACTTCGTTCATTAACCTCATGAATGTACTTGGCGCATTCGTCAAGCCAAACGACATGACTAGCCATTCGTACAACCCTTCGTTGGTATTGAAGGCTGTCTTCCACTCATCGCCTTCCCTCATGCGAATTTGATGGTATCTGCTTTTCAAATCGACCTTTGAAAAAAAATTGGCTCCACTTAAATAGTCCATCAAGTCATCCATTCTTGGCAATGGGAACCTATACCTGATGGTGTTCTTGTTAATGGCTCTGGAATCAATGCACATTCTCCAGCCTCCATCTTTCTTTGGGCTGAGTACCATTGGAACGACACACGGACTCAAACTTTCTCTGACCAGTCCTTTATCCAATAACTCCTGGAACTGCTTCTTAACCTCCTCGTTCTCCTGAGGCATCAACCTGTACACGGATTTGTTTTGTAAACTTTCTCCCGGTACAGGGTCTATGTGGTGACTTATGCTCCTCATTGGCGGCAACGAACGAGGTAATTCATCCACCACTATATCAGCGAACTCTTCCAACAGTTTCTGAATTTCTTTCGGCAAATCATCCACTCTTGTGCTGGTCAAAATGATTTTGGGTTTTCTGACCACAAAGAATTGTGGATCTTCCTTCTTCTTAACTTCTGTAAGAAGCTCCTTCCCACTCATGAGAAGTACCCTGTTGTTTACTTCCAGTTTCACCTCCTTATCTTTTATCGGAAGTAACATCTGTGTTCTCCCATTCTTCTCCAGGGTATACGTATTCATTTTCCCATCATGAATTACGTTTCTATCATACTGCCATGGTCTTCCCAGTAGTAAATGGAAAACATCCATAGGAATGAAATGACATAAAATCTTGTCATTATATCCCCCTATTTTAATGTCAACTAAGCACTGTTTAGTGACACTCACCAGATGTCCCTTCTGTAGCCATGAAACTTTGTATGGACTCGGGTGATCAGTCGTTTCCAGCTCTAGTTTCTCCACCATATCGGTTGAAACGAGATTGTTGGTGCTTCCGCTGTCCACAATAACTTTGTATTTCCTATCTTTGGTCTTGCATGAAGTTCTGAAAAGTCTGCTTCACTGAGCTATGTCCTCCACCTCCTTCTCGGGTGTTAAGAGAACTTTACGCATCATCAATGACCTTCCGTCTTCTGCGTCTTCTATCTCAGCATATTGCCTCTGCGCTTCTGTGATGTGAGCTTCTCCTCCATTCTTCTTTCTATCTGGAAAATCAGCCGCTTTATGCCCATTCTTCCCACATGTATAGCATGTGATGATTCCTCCTCTGCCTCTTCCTCTACATCTGGTACGAGGAAGGGTGTTTGCATCAGCATAATCTCCTCGCTGATCATTTTGCTGCTTTCTCTGTTTAGCATGTGGCCCTCGCTGTGAGGTTCCACCTCTTTCAACTTTACCCTGAGGTCTCTTCCACTCCTCCTTGGGCTTCTGGTATTTATCCTGGGCAACTGATTTACCCTTGGGCTGACTTCTGCCTCTACCTCGCTGTGCTGGCTTATGGCTTAGCTTTTCCTCAGCTTTCAAAGCCATCTAATACGCATCCTCCACCGTTCTGATGGTCATCATACTCATCTCATCCTAGATATCGTATCTTAAGCCGTTTATATATCTGGCAACTTTTTCATCATTGCTCTCCCGATGACCTGCCCTGATATTGAGCTTGTAAAATTCTTCGGTATACTCCTTAACTGTCATCAACTTCTGTCTCAGGTTCTGCATCCTCCTGAATAGTGTGATTTGATAGTCCCCTGGGATGAACTTTGCCTTCATCTTCGCAATCATTTGATCCTAGCTTTTAATATTTTGCTTACCTTTGGAACGTCTATCTGCCTGAAGCTCATCCCACCATAATGCTGCATGTCCCTTCAATTTCGTGACAGCATGCCTTACCTTTTTGTCCTCTTCGATATCCTCATAATCGAAGTAGGTATCAAGAGCTCTAATCCAATCCAACAGCTCTTCTGCATCCAGACTTCCTTCGTAAGTTGGAATGTCCATTTTTGTCTTTGAACTCATCCGAGCGATAACCTTAATCAACCACTCATTAGATGCATCTTTGGATGCAACTTCTCCTTGTTGTTCAGCTTCAGCTTCACCTTCAGAGTTACTCAAATCTCCAGCATTGGCTATGCGTCTCTGCGCTACCTCCATATCTTCTAGCCTCACTCGAAGATCTCATATCTGCCTCTCCATTTCTGGATTAGCTACTGGTCTGCCCCTTCTTCTCACCTCCCTGTCCTCTGGATCAGGCGATTGCCTTTCCCTCCTGGGCAGCATGGTGAAATATACAAACAGAGACTAGCTCTGATACCACTTGATGCAGACGTCAACCGGCACATGTTCGCGATCACCAGGACCTTCTTTTAGCTAGGCCCCGAAGAGTTTAAAATTACACTTCAACCCCCTGTCGGGAGTTCTCAATACCCACAAACTTTCTTTGTGATCTCCCTTCTTCAAATCGAGAAATCGAACCTCGCGATATCGCGAGTCCTGAGCTCACGAAATCAGGTCTCACCAATCCCCGAATCTCGATGATCACTTGTCCATGACTTTCTTACCCCTGATCGGGAATTTACCCGTCGGGAAATCGGTACACACGAGGTCACAAATCCCTCACCTCGCGGATCCCCGATTCCCGATCTACGATGGCACATAGCTTCACTCCTCAGCCCCCTCTGTCTAGCTCCTTTCGCAGGTGACCATTATCCACAGGACTAGGGTCTTTTTTCCCTATCAAAATTTTGGAGTTCGCGAGTTTGCAATGCGAAGAACTTGCGCCTTTTGGATCTTCGATCCCTGACTTCGGATGCCACCTGTCCTCAGCTCTGACACCTGTGGCCCACGCTCAAACGATGATCGAGAATTCGCATTTTGGAAATTCGCGATTCCTGCTGTGCGATGTCACGGACCCTTCCAAATCCCGATCTCCGATATGCGATGACACCTGTCGTCGGCTCACAACGAGACTCAATCCTTTGACACCTGGACTCCACTAGGCGCTTTTGACCCTGTCGAGAAATCGCGAATCGGAATATCGCGACCTCTCTTCTCGTGATTTCCGTGTCACCAAAAATCCCGAAATGCTGAAACCTGACTCCTATAGATCCTTGGACACGCGTCGCTCAGATCGAATGGCTCTGACAGTATCGGGAAATTGCGGATTGCGATTTCGTTATGCAAGAGTTTCACGACTCCTGAAACCCCGATATCCCGAACTCCGAATCTCTGGGATCTCGCCACGTGTCCTTGCGGTTTGGACGACTCAGATTATATCGGGAAATCGCGAATCACGATTTCAATATGCTCGAGTCTCCTGTCTCCAGAAACCTTGATTCTCCGATTCCCGATGACTTCCTAGAAGATTGACACATGTCCTGACGGGATCAACGACTAAGATCTCTTCTCGGATTTTTGGGACTTTCAAGGTCTTTGATTCTTTCCCTATGAAAAACCCGATGACTCTGAAATCCCAATGACTCCTCCTCGGTACACTAGGGATTAAACCCCATGCAACTTTCCCATGATCTAACGGCTGACGGGAAAACACCCACTGATCCAACGACTCACCAATCTCTTGAGCTTGGGCTCGGTTGTGGTCGTAACCTCCTCGCACTTCCACGAGATCCACCGGCTGATGGGTTTTGTCAGTATCCTCTGTGAGATCCTGGCCATCGATTTCCTCCTTGAGATTTCTCTGAAATGATTAAATGTTCCTTCTCCAGACTTGCTCCCCAAGCCTGCGCTTGAAATTCCTGCTTGAACCTTCCTTGTCATGAACCTTCTATGCTCCCTTTCAATGATATCACAAAAGGTTCTATCCCTCTTGAGCTTGTATGCGCTGCTTGCGCTCAGCCTTCAATGCTTTCCAAGTGTTGAATCTTTCAGACTCTGCGCCCCCTCTGCAGCAACAGTCCTTAGCTCCTTTTGCTCAGGTACACAACTGAGACTTCTTCTTCAGCCTGTGCCTCCCTTGCATGGCTTTAACAACCCAAATCAACTTCTGGGCGAACAAGAACAAAAATTAAACTATCGAGCCCTCATCAACGCACTCCTTGCGGATGAATTCGACTGCACTCTTTGCAGGAATCTCCTGGCTCAGATAGAGAAACAATTGAAACTTACTCTCTTATCTCTCAGACTTCAGTTTCAAACACTGAAATCACATGCACGGCATATACAAAGCAAATGCAGAACCAGAAACAAACATTCAAGAGCACATAAACCACATACATAGAGAAACAACACCAACCATGAATTTGAACCAGAACTTTCTTCTATTAATTAAAATGTCTATACATGGGTGTTCTTCACACAATTCTCTGCTTTCTCTTCTCTTCTGAATGCTTCTGAATAATAGTAATGTTACAATGTACAAAGGAGGGTGTCTATATCCGTTTTCCCTCTCGAATCTCTAAACTATCAAATCTAGACTTAAATCCTATCTACCTGCATTAACTAAAGTAAATGCCTCCTATCTACTTCAGACAAGAGCATAAGGCTCGAGGTCTGATATAATACAACATGCGCTCCTTAATAAATGTTTCCTTGAAGGATATGGCTTTTCATCTTTAATGAAAATTCAAAAAGTTATCGAGCTTATATGTCATGTGTTTAAAAACACATGCGCTGGCTCCACACTTGCTTTGGTAGTCATGATGCTTTTGCATCATGTGGCCAAGCCATGGGCACACCCTCGACTTTCCACAGGGCTGGCCACCCACAACCAACTCACAGTCCAACACTACAAATTACACAGTGCAAATTACAAATTACACAGTCCAACACTACAAATTATTACTATAATTATATTCTAGTGGACTATGACTATAAGTTGGCCGCGGGTGGCCAACTCACAGTCCAACACTACAAATTACACTACAATTACACTACAAATTACAAATTACACAGTCCAAATTACAAATTACACAGTCCAACACTAGAAATTACACTACAAATTA